>JANHQD010001694.1:13576-28252 GCA_024721195.1 Marasmius sp. AFHP31 | reverse complement strand
GCAAGACATGCTATACAGATCATGCTTGGAACACAGCACGCCACTTTCGCTTTCGATGGTCACCGTCGCGTTCTCGTTGCAAAGGTGAGCTCTTGAGCCTTACCAGATGTTGTCCATTGACATAGGTTTCACGTTCGTATAGCGAAGCAAAGTGATCATTTTCGACGTTTCTAAGTTCCTTGAAAGCGCGGGTGAAATCGAGGCTTTCGCAATTCCAGCTTTCAAACAGACCGAGTATGTGCACACTTGCGAGCTGACAGAGTCGGGTATTTATCTCGAGTGGGCTGCCGATGGGGTCGTGTGGGGTAAAGGGCAGAGGAATCCAAGGAGGAGGAGACGGACTCTTTCTGAGACTTCCATTTGTGGAGTTGATTTTGCCATGTGGGAGGGTTCTTAAGCTTCTTACTTAGTGGATCACAATTCTCCATCGAAACACGCAGATATGGACCCATGGTGAAATCAGTACCACAAGGAAGTTGCGTCACGATGCAAATTACATCGCTTCAACCTCTTTCGGTAATTCCTCAGAGACAGACACCGCTTCTCAGCCTAGCTGCAAAAACCTCAGGCAGCCTCAGGAGAGACATGAGGGAAATGCGGTCGCGGACCATGTGCAAACCACCGCCTGTATACACAATAAAGTGAATGTGTAACGACTATATGTATTCTCCGCCTCTTTCGTTGCTTTGAGTCCGTTCGATTTTTTGACCTCTTCCACTTGTCTTACGCTCATGATTACATGGTCGTGAAGATAGGTATCATTCTCCGATATCTCTCCCGAGTCTTTCCCACTATCATGTATCCTCTCTAAACAAAAAATCCGCTGAGAGTCTCGTGTTCGATTCCGTGTACTCAATCCGCTTCCGTGGTGTATCGGATATCGTGAATCATCAAAGACCTTGTTTTAGTGACTGTCAGGGATCCTCATGACATGAAAAGCCCACAGTTCTTCAGATCTGGGAGCCCTGTCATTCTGCAGACTGTAAATCATAGAATTACAAACGGCCAGTGATTACTGTGTCTAATCAATTGGTATGCGAACTCCATCTTTGAGGGCTCTTGAATCCATCTCGATGTCCGACTACGTCCAGTACAATATCTTCTTCAATAGATGCCGTTGTATTAGCCTGAGAATCAGCTCGGGCTGGGTGTATGAGATGACTTGTGCTTGGGTCTTCTCTTTGAGTGTTGGCTCGTACGATCAAGAGAGTTGGGGAAATCCCCTAGATGGCAAGATATAGACAACAGCAATCAGTTCTTGGTGAACGAGAAATGGATTGATAACCCATACTGGGTGAGACTTACCGCGACTTGAGTCAAGATAGAGCTGAATAGCAATGGTTCCGGCAGCCAGGTGATAACCCATGCTATCACAGCGAACCATGTGATGATATAAAGCAAACACGACTCGATCCTATCCAATGTTTAATAGCGATAACTGAGAACAAGGAAGACGAAGGCGAGGGAATGACAACTCACATAAACGCAGTAATGTTTTTCAAGTGCTTCGTTGTACCTATTGGATCTCCGCCCGTCGCTCGGAGAATCTTGCGGGCTGCACGCAACAAGTATTCAAATATTTTCTGAACGTTGTCATACTCATAAGCACTTACCAATGAGGATCGTTAGAACCAGATTGATCAGGAGGTGGAGGAGGACGAGGGCCGAGGTCATGATTGTCTTCCAATGAGGAGCCGACGAAATCAATGAGAATAAGTAACGATCATATTCGGGAAACCAATTCTCCTCTGCCGACCAGATTCCAAAGATAACGGCCAAAGCTGACATTAAGGTGAGCAAGACTCGCTATTCTATCTCAAAGGGACTATCACTTACTACCCAAGACATAACACAGTAATACCAACGCTGCGGCATGACCTCTCCTTGGCCACCCGCAGATGACAAATGTCCGATATACCTATCGACCTCACTTTAGACGCGATAGAAAGCGTCCTTGATGGTACTAACCAAGACACTATCTACGATGATACTGTGAAGTCACCCGTCAATCATCATGACGAGGTTGAGCTAGCTCGCATAGGATCTCACCCCATCACCCATACAATCACAAATTTACAGATTCTACGTGGTGTGTGTGTAAGCAGGACAATAGAATCAGATTTATTGCTCACTTCGAGGAGCTTGACTTACCGTAAATAATTCTGGCCGATATATTCAACCCGGAAGTGAGACAAAATGTTTGCCTCGCATCCAAAATATCGGACGCCAAGTCTATCGGGACGCTGACTGAAGATACAACAAAGAGTGAGAAGAGTGAGAACCGGAACAGCCAATTTCCACCATCTTTCTCTCGCTCCCGCCTTCTCATTACCACAAGACCGATTCGGAAGAGAAGTACGTTTACGCCGTAGAGAAATAGATGGATCTAGGGAGTATGGCCTGTCAGCGAGATGTAGGGACGGCCTCCAAGAGTTCGAGCCCACCGAAGAGACAACGATTGGCAGGAGGATCCCGAATTTGAATCGATACTCAGTGAGATGGATGTCCAGAGTTTGAGAAGGGACTGTCGAAGTCATGGGAAGAACAATGGGCATTAAAAAGCGACTCGATGTAAGACTTGACTCTCTATAAGTTGAATGTTTGCTGCCATGTCACCCCAGATCAACGGGATGGTCTCTGAGCCAAATGATCATCTATCAGCGAGCACTTCTTTGTCACACGCAACGGATAACAGTACCGTTGGTCGAGTCGGGGGACTGTTTTGTGTCTCCGGCTGTCATTGCTTCCACTCACGCCAGCTCAGTACTATCCACTGTTATCGTTCATGAATGCATATACAGTCACTCGCCGGAAACGAACTCAAAACCGGGTGTGCAGCCAGTGGTAAGTACAAAAAGAGTGATGCTGATAGCGTATCAAGGAACAAGCCTGAAATGAGCCCCTAGACGTTATGGTTACGTGTATTGCCTTTTTGACGGAGTGCTCGGCGAGATGGTGGTGGTTACAGGGACAGCGCTACGGTTATCCGTCCAATAGAATATGTGGCACCGGACAAACGACTTGGGATGGGATTCGACTACGGATGCTGCCCGAATAACAAGAAAGCTGTAATATACAGCAAAACTAGAACATACTCAGGTAATATACAATATTGATACACGAACACTGGCACTCGTGTTGAATATTAACGAAGAAAGAGGTGGGAAGAAAGGGGTAAGAAGAAAACCTGATAATTCCAAGAAATAAGTCCGGTGTACGCAAGAGAGAAACCCACAGAATCACAATAAAGTAAGGTAAAATGACCCGCACACCTGGTAAACCCTGCCACTCATAAGTACCTTACATCCCCTCTACCTCCATTCCCTTAACAATCCTCCCAATCTCCTCCTCCTCTACACTACAAACACGTTCATACCACCCTTCATGCTCCTTCTCGACATGCCTCAACATTCCGAACACGCTCTCCCCGACGTTGAACCGCTTCCACGAGGCTTTGTCCGTCGGACGAGCTTGAACACATGAACGACATACGAGACGGGGTTTAAGATTGAGCTTCCTAGTCTTGCCCGTATGGTAGAATATTTTGATCAGATCGGAGTGTGAGTGTTCGCGCGGTGTGTATTGGAGGTCCCAAGAGGATGGAGTGTCCGGTTTGATGATCGGGGAGGAAGGAGGATTATTATTCGTCTCATTGGCCTCGAGGCCTGGATTGTTATCAACGTCCATCTTGATAGGCGGATGATTGTCGTTCTCATTCTCACCCGTGGCCACTTGGTTCGGCGGTATAGCCTCCTGGTCAACGTCCATCTCACCATGTCTTTCTCCCGTTTCCGCGTCCATATTTATCGCCACCCCCTTTTCCACCCCCTTTTCCTCCGACCTCGAGGTCTCAGCTCCGTAATATAGCGGTGTCACCCACCCCCGACTTCACACTCATACGTGGAATCTCTTCAACCTCATCGTCCGAATCATCACTCAACACGACAACTACCTTCTTCCTCCCCTTCCTCGGAGTCTCCTCGTCCTCAAAGTTGAGGCATGCACGATCTATAGTGCCGTTGGCGTCCTGTGTTTGAAGAGAAGATCCCGACAACGGCGAGATCTCCTCCTCGATTGAAACGGTGTCTGCAGATCTATCCGACGCCGGGGATGGTAACGGAGATCGCGTTTGTAGTAGTATCGCAGTGGGCTGAGGCTTGAATTTGTCCTTACCCGCTACTGTACCAGTCCGAGACGGCAGAGTGTCAGACGGTATATAAGAGGAATCGGTTGCACGAAGTAGTTGAGTTGGGTTCTCAATACCCATACCGTCAAACCCAAGCTGAGATAGAGAGAATGGTGACGATGATCCAGGTTCCTTTGCATATCTCGTCGGTGTAGTCGAGCTTGTGTATTCAGGTTGAGGCTGAAGGCCTTTCGGGCGATCCGTAGCCGGAGTCTCCTGGCGACAAGATGTCGTTGTCGTCGGTGCTGCTGCTGCTTTTGGACGAGGGCTTCGTATAGCACCATCCAGGCTCATAGCAACGGTCGGAGACGAAGACTGATCCTGTTTCTCCGCAGACAACGCCAATGCTGTCACCACATCTACTGCATCCGGACCTTTCGATGTTGATACCGGTTTCATCACTTCATCTCGAGCTGCCAATATTCGTGCAACGACAGATTGGGATCGTGGCTGTTTTGGTTTTTCTGTGGCTGATGACGATGATGACGATATGCCTGAGTTTAACTTCGTCAGCGCCTTCGGTGTCCGTCCGCGCGCCCGAGGTCTCAGAGATGATGCTGAGGCAACTACTAGGGTCGGTGCTTTTGCTGGCGATGGTCTCTTCAGTGACGGGGGCCGCGGTACCGATCTCGGTGGTGGTTCCGGCGTCGGTACAGGTGCTCGTTCCTTCTCACCTAATTTCGACTTTGACTTTGACTTCAGTTCCGACCTTGGTTCCTCCACCTCCCAAGACTCAGTCACCCTCCTCTTCTTCGTTGTCTTCATGACCTCTTCCCCATCCCCACCTTCTCCGCCAGCTCGAACTCCAGAAGGAGTCGGAATCAGACCCGAGACCTCAGAACTAGGTAAAGAATCCACTTGCTTCCGCTTCTTAAATCGAAGCTGGGGTGGTAACGGCGTGAAGACCGGTAACCCTACAGGGATCACCGCTGGAGGTAAAGGTGATGATAAAAGCAGAGGCGGAGGTGCTGATGAAAGTGGAGGCGGGGGTGCTGATGATATACAGAACGTAGCAGAAATCCGTCTACGCTTTGGCCGGTTTGACCGGTTCGACGAAACCGGCAGTAGAGTCGAAATCATCCCCGTGAAGATACGTAGAAGTAGGTTGATTGTAAGGTGCTTTGGCGTGCACTGCCTTCAACTTTCGTCACGGCATAGTTCGGACCACCGTTCCGAAACCGATTCAGCGCTCACGGAACTTGCAGAACTTCACACGTACGAGTCCACTTCTTTGTGAACCTTCATGTTCATCAAGCTACCAGCAGAGACAGTGTTTTCGGTCCTTTCATACCTCGCTATCCTCTCTATTCTCTGCCCCCAACTGGTTTCCAAGTACTTTCAAAATCTGATCACCAAGAACGAATCGACTATCTATCGCTTTGCTGCCTTTCAGCATGGTTTCATCTAATGCCATCAAGATTGATCAGTTGCACTCGCTACAAATGCGAAAGGATATCTTGGTGGGGATGAGAAGGGAGTGGAAGGTTTTCTGTGAGCGCTTTACTCACTATTATCCATTCCCCTGACCCCAATTTGACTCTACTACGCGTAGGCCAGCGAATGTTTCAAGTTGATGATAACTGGAGAGGACGTGGTCCATCTGCTCTCGCACATTACCCTTCGGCTGGAGTTAAGCCCGTGTGTATACGTGTAGACGAGAAGGAAGGACTTCTCCTCAGTTTGAAAGATGTGAGAGGCGAGAGTCCGGGGCTCGTAGTAATCGACATGGTCGACGGGACGGTCCTCTGGGAACACTCTTGGGTATGTCCTGAGAAATAAACACAAGCGATTGGATCTGATTATGTCCTGACGCTCAGGATGTTGCTCAAAGCTATATGATCGAATATCAATCCGCATACCTCATCTTGAACACACCTGAATTCTCGAGAGATTCGACACGAGCGACGTGTGGATATTTGGGACTCTCACTTTCACTTGCACTCTCACCCACATCTTCACTTTTATATACCTTGTCGCTGGTGTCGAACCTCTGTACTCCGAGCTCACCATTGTCGTTGTTCATAACTTTATCACAATTCCACCTAGCGAGACGAGTCTTCTCGCGAAACAAATTATGCTCGGAACCAAACACGCTATTATCACGTTCGACGGTCATCGTCGGGTTCTCGTTGTAAAGGTGAGCCTTATCATGATATACATTGTCAGTTGTCGAGAACTCACCATTCATATAATAATAAGACAGCGGTGCATTCATCTTCGACATTTCCAAGTTCCTTGACAACGCAGGACAAATCGAGGCTTCCTCCATCCCGGCTTTCCGGCGGGCATTTCGCGCGCAGACTCACCGAGTCGGGTGTTTATTTTGCGTGACCTGCTGATGGTATTGTGTGGGATGGGTGGGAGGGGAATACAGCGAGGGCACAAGGGTAAGGTTGCATCAATCGTGAGGTCGTCCTTTCACGACTTACGTTTATTGATCTAGCCAGCGTCTCACAAGCTACTTGTGGGGAAATCAATTCGCCGTTCGAGTTTGGGGCAGTGCAAGCCACAACGCTTTTGCTCACAACCACCATGTTCTTTGTTCTGCTAGTGGATATCATGCTCACCATGATCCTTGCATACCTCCCGATCTCCTCCCATCATACGAGGCTCCAACTCGTATCGAAGGATGTCTAGCTTCAATCATCGCCAACAGATCAAACAATCTATCGATGGTCTGTTGTTTGGTTTATGTATCACAACTTTGTTCGCCCGTAGTGGAACGCAATCATTCGAAGAGGAGGGATGGAGACTCTATCAGCACTGATACTGTGAGTGTAGGGCTGTACCCGTAAGGCATGGACTATGGTCTACTTCACTCATGGCCGTACGAACTTAAGTGAAGTCGTACTCAGTATCATACTTACCTTGTTTCCGAGACACTTACGAGAGGATACTAACGAATTAAGAGCGTGATCTAAGTTGAGGCGGCGGTGCACTTCAAAGCGCCTTTGCACTTAACCACCATGTTCATCGTTTTGCTAGCGGAGACCGTGCTCAGCATAACCCTCGTATACCTCCCTATCATTTCGACACGCACTCTCAGGCCCGCATCACGACATTTTTATAGCAGTGACATTGCCAGCGAACCATAAATCCATCGCCAATCTGCTATTCTCACTCACAACTCGATTTGTCCTGTAAGGCGTAGACCCGTTCTTGAGGCCACAGTGCTCAAATGAGAGCAGTGTCTGGGGCTGGTTGAAGTGACCCCAGTTTATTTTCTTCGTACTTACAACTTTGTCTTCGCGTTCTTTCTGTCGTTTTCAACCATGATCGCCCAGGGCTATCAGACACTCATTGAAAAAACACAGGTTATACCCTTCAGAACAAGAAAGAATGTGTCCGAAATGCATAGTTGCAAGAATGTGTAATTCGGCCTCATGGATACCGCGACTGTCATGTGCTGAGAAAATGCCACCATTTTGATTGCCAATCTGACACCGCACTGCGCAGTGTGCCAACAGTGATGGCCCATTGCCTCTCGCCGTTCACGATCCTATAAATCTTCTCCTCGCACTTCTGTGGCTCTGTAGCTCATGCAGAAGGATCTCACTCTCCGTACTCAAGCAACCCCACAGAATCCTTCCGACCATTACGACCCTGAGTTCATGGTTTGTGGACTTCGCAAGCTGGGTACTTGGCTCCCGAAATTATGACCGTTCAACGGGTACTGGTGTAATTCTGGTCAAAACATTCTACTTCGGTGTACTATTGCCGACAGTCGACTCTAGAAGTACTGAACACGGATCTTTGGTTATCCCGCCGAAAGTCCCGCAATCGGAGCCCGCTGTAGCCTGTGCTCCATGATTGATGAAACAAATTTTTCGTCGAGACGACAGAACCCAATCTAATTCCCATATCAAGATCATGAACGCTCCAGCCTCCTAACCTCGTGGTGAGTGAGAACTCAGGCAAAGACTCACTCAGGGTACTTACTGCGAAGTTCCCGAGCGTTAAGTAGCAGCTATAGTGCGCAGAGGTAGGATCACAATTCGAATGCAAATTTCATCGTACCGGAGATCGCGGTCATTAAAATCACGCTAAGCTGTACAGCTTATTTATTAATTTATATTTATACAGTTCATCACGCGAGTACGCCATGTAGCTTCAAAAGCCGAGGAACCACACCCCATTCGACGTCCGTTACGGGTTCTCGGTTCTTACCCACTCGTCCAGGTAGTGGTAGTCCCTTTCCTGCCGCCCTCACCGTGATTGTCGTTTTTGCAATCTAGATTTTTCTGTATGCAGCTCCCGATAGTCTCCGTCCTGATTTTCGCCTTCGCATCTGTGATCACAGTAAAGGCATTCAGCCCTTCAGCTGTACCCATCATCGCTCGCTCGCCATATCTGAATGCATGGGCAAATCTTGCTTTGGAAGATCTGAAACCCAACCGCTGGCCGACTTTTTGGACTGGAGGAGATCGCGTATGTGTCATTTTTCAGACTCAAGGCTTGGACCGTTTACTGACACCTGCGTAGTTACTCGGATGGGCTGGATTTATTCGTGTAGACGACGATGTCTACGAATGGTTCGGCGAGACAATGAAAGGACTACCATTCAACTGGACAGCGGGACAGAAGCATGACAGAGCAGCTCTCAACGATCTTCTCATTACCCCCACTCGTACGGTTTATGTTATGAGTGCAGGCACTGTTCGGATTAATGTCACATTTCTGAGCCCCATTGAGGTCAGTAACGGACGCAGATTCACTATCTCTGACTCAAATCTGATAATCTCCTCGAATATCAGCCCGACAATGTCGTACTTCAATCATTCCCATTCGGTTATGTTTTTGTGGATGTTGCTTCCAGCAACGGGGCGGCTCCTCGCGTTCAAGTGTTTTCGGATATAACTGGAGGTGGGATGAATAGTATACGGCTCTAGCCATTGATTCTCATGATAGACTTTTAGAATGGCTGTCATTCTCCAACGACGCCGGGATACAATGGGACACCTCAACAAGCCCAATTATCAGCCACACAGCTCATTTGTCCACAAGAAACGCACTCCAAGAGTCCAGCCAAATGCCAAACGATGCGGTGTTATACCACGCTACGAATCCAGTACGGACTGCTATATTCAATTTCCCGTTTCGCTCACATTCCTGATATTTCGCGGTCAGGGCGAAGGCGTGACCTGGCAAACCGGAGGACATCACCTTCGCAGTCAGTTTTGGACCCACGGGTCTCTGAACAACACAAAGGATACAGTATTTCGAAATATCAGAGAGTCCGTCATACGCATACCGACTGACTTCAATATGCTGAGTTGACCAAACTGTTCTTGCAGCAACTGGCCTGTGTTTGCGTTTTCGCACGATTTAGGCCCTGTCACTGATACAAAGTCCATTGTCTACGCTGTTGGCTTGATTCGTGATCCCGTCACTGGACCAATAATTGAAAGTGGTGGCTCTGGTCTTCGCCCTTACTGGAGCACAAGGTACAAGTCGGTGGACGAAGGAGTATGCTCACAGTTTCTGTCATATCTGCAACTTGCATCTGAACCCCTTCTAGCTTCAAGCATTTCTGGCAGATGCTGACAATGCGAAAGGCCGAGCTATCAAGCTAGACGAAAGGATCCAAACTGAAGCATTGAAGGTCTCGCCGCCATATAGTGATCTGGTATCGCTCGCGACACGCCAAGTATTTGCTGGAGTGGAAACGGTGGTTGGGCCGTCTCCCGACAGCATCTACATGTTCATGAAGGATGTAGGATCCTCGACGTGAGTTTTCATGGACTCATTGTTGTCGAAGGTTCTCATTGTCAATCAGTCGGGTCAATCCTATCGAAACCCTTTATGCCGCATTTCCCGCATTCCTGTACATCAACTCGACTTGGTGTCAATATCTCCTGGAACCACTTCTCCAACGTCAATCATCATTTCGTTACAACAAATCTTACGCGGCGCCTGATCTCGGTATGTTGACAATCAACCGAACTTTGTCGAGCCACTGCCTAAACATGTCTCCCTATCACAGGTTCCTCATACCCTGTCACTGGAGGAGAACTAGGCGCCAATGATACGCGATCTATTGACGGTAAATGCCGTCCTCTTGCACAGTCAAAAAGTAACTTCTTACCTCAGCTCGTCCCAGATACGTCTGCCATGCTCATCATGACATGGGCCCATGCTCGATTCAGCGGTCAACAAGGGTTGCTATCTACATACGTATGTCATTTTTGACCATTTTTGTCCGAACGGGTTCTGAGAGACCCTAACCCGCTCCATTCTAGTATTCAACATTACAAAAGTGGGCCGAGTACTTGATTTTGTCGAACGCCGTTAATCCTAGTGGCACGTGAGTTTGCCAATAATCTACCTACTTCCGAACGAGATCAGCTTATCATCATTGATCAATGGGGCTGCGCTTCAGTCAAACCGCTGATGGACTAAATATGAGTAACTCGACGAATCTCGCCGTCAAAGCTATTATCGGGGTTCGCTCGATGGCTGAAATCAGCAATGCAATTGGCAAGGGTGACGATGCTTCGAAGTATCAGGTGTGGACCTTGCTGATTGATGGACACCCTCGGGAGTTGAATATTGTTTGTGCCTCTAGAATCAAGCTTCCTTATGGGTAGAAAGCTGGAAAACGCAGGCTTTCTCGAGCGGACACCTTACCTCAACATATGGGGCATCGGACTCCTGGGGTCTGACGTATAACCTCTATGCCGACAAGCTGCTGGGAATGAATTTGGTCAGCGACGATGTAAGTGGAACTGTTTCTATGTTTTTTTAGCCCTCAAGGTTGGATACTAATGTCACTCGACAGATTTATCAAGCCCAAGACGAGTTCTATACCGGTCGGGCACTTTCAAGTGAGCAAAGCCTTTCTGATACATGAAGTCATTCAGGTTGAACATTGATGGGTCGCAGGTGACAATTTTGGGTTTCCCTTCGATAGTAAAGCTGGAGGTGAAGTAAAAACTCGTCAGTAGGACTCAGTCTTTTAGCTTCGAGGGGTGCAACTGACATGCTGGACCGGTTATTATCAATCTGTCTAGAATGGACCATGCTTACCGCAGCTATGACGAACGATTCTGCAGTTAGAGATGCTCTCATCCAGAGTGTTCATAAAAAAGCTATTGACACCTCCAATGTTGCTGCATTTGCTACATCCTATAGCTCGCAGATGGGAAGGTGAGATCGGGAAGAGCCAGGTGAGTACTACTACTAGTTTTTATTCCTACGATTTTGTCACTGAATGCCCCTGCATTAGTCCCGCGCAGGGAGCGGTTTACGGTCTCCTCACGTTGAAGTAAGCTTTTCACCACCCTTTATCCATTTACACTCATATATTCCTGTTATCCAAGTCTGGAAAGTAGACTTCCGGGGCTATCTGGATATGGTGATCGGAAAACAAATACCGGAGCAATCGTTGGGGGAGCTGTCGGCGGCCTTGCGGTTATTGCGTTGGTTCTCCTTGGGGTGTTCTGCTACCGACGTAGAAAAACCACACAGTCTTGCGAATATGGAGAGTGTAGAGGACCCCTTACCGCGTCGTTCATCCATGGAGGTAATCACTCCGATCATCCTGCCAGCAGTTCCCTTGGCAGTTATTTCTCCGAGTCAAGTACAGCTCTCCTTCTCACTGAATCCTCATCGGGACCACAGAGTCAGATCTCTTTGAATCGCCATGGAGGCGTAGGTGGGCCAAACAGTAGCTCTGGTCGACAAAGAAATATAATGACATCGTCCCAATTGCATGATTCGGGCCGCATGGCTAAACAAGCACCTCCTCCGCTACAGACGTCCAACCTTGCACGTTCCCGAGGTAATCCTCCCTCAAATACCCTACCAACCTCAATACTGGATGGTGACTCCTCGGACGTTTCTCATCTTCATCGCGAAATAGTGGATCTCAGACGGGGTATCGAGGAGATGCAGTCGAGGACGATGTACGAGTCGCCACCTCAGTACACAGTGACATGACTTAGATGTATAGCGAGTGGAGATCTTTTAATTTATTTTTCTGTCTTTTCCATTCCCCATTAGCCTCTTCTTGCGCTTGCCATACCGCATTATAGCTCCCATGTCGAGCCGATAGCCACAGGGTAGTGATATAGAAGATTGCAGTCACATGTAATGTATACATGGAGATGGGAGCGAGGATCGTTGCGAAGTGAGACCGTTGGACAAGGACCGTGGCCTACCAGTGGCAGATTTCAAGTCTCCAACGAGATCCAGCGTCCAACCAGCGTCATCGTGTTTATCGCGACTTGCGCACGTGATGGGAAAGTGCTTGATTTATTTGATTCCACCATGTAAGGCTCCAACCGTACTGTCTACTATACTGTTTATATACGGTTTATAACGCAAGGTGCCAGCAAGCGGCACGGCCCGCTACTGTCTGCCTTCAAGGCCTCATATGAGAAGACAGGTTCACGAAAATGTTACGAGGCCTCGACCGAACATTAGACAATTCTGATCCCCCTGCTGGTCGTCGCTCGGCCTTTGGCCAGCTCCTCCCAGCAGGGGGAAGGGGGAGAACCCCCTCTCTCCAATAGCAACCTTTTCAAAAATTCAAACCTGGGCTGAAACAACACATATTGCAAAATTCTCGATCACAGGACCGCATGGATCTGTCATGGCTTGCAACGGTCGGGGGTCCTTTCGTCTTCCTTCCTTCCTTCCTTCCACTGTTTGCTTGTCAACACCTCTCAGTGGATCGTGCTGTTTTGGCAAAAATTTGAGTGGTGAGTGGGTTGTTGGACCCAGTTTATGCGATTGTAGATCGTATAACACTAGTCTTGTGTGTGGAAACCGTCCGTAGAACGTCGGGCGAGGTCAGGGTCATTCCAGCAGAAATTGAGCGCTGTTGTTATGTGGTAGATACATGTCTTGTACGGTAGTTCGTTTACTGGCGGTCCGTCGGGCCGCAATACAAGTTGGCAGAGAGAAAATTGACATCGTGATCGTGAGTAGAAAATGGAGAGCGTGGGTAGAAAGTCACGTTCAGAGGTGATCGGTTGGTGCCGGGCAACTCAAACTGCCAGTTTTGTCAAAACCCAGCTCCTTAACAGTAGCGGGAATACTCTATACTTTACTGTATATGTCTACTCCCCATCCAAAGTTTAAACAAACAGGTTTACTAAACAGTATAAACAGTATATACCGTGACTATCTAAGGCTTGTAGGTCCAGGATGCGTGGGTGGCAACGGGTATTACGTTCTACTCAGCCAGTTGAGAGTAATGGTTGACAGCACCGATCATCGATAGAAAAAATTGAACTCTAACCTTTCTCTGTAATCGCTCGCCGATAAGGACAAGCAAAAACGAACTCTGGACATAATCCGCCTGCTCAGAACTCTCACCTCAAAGCTTCCTAACACAGTCCGGGAAGCAAGCGAGCAAGATGCAATTTATACGACATTTCAGAACGTTCCGGAGTCCAACAACCCCAGTGAAGGCTGGGAGATTGTCAAGCGGCGTATGGATATCTTGTTTGGACAACAAGAATGCGACGCGAATGGGAAGCTGAAGAACATTATGCGCGGCAAGTTCAGGATGGATTTGGTCTTGGAATATCTCGAGCGCGCTGCTAAGTCTGGATGTATTATTTGGGTCGCGATTCAACCTCGGTTGGCTCGCATGGCAAGTGATATGCAGGACTACTGGTAAGCTTGACAGAATCTCAGACGTACCATTTCAGAGAAGTTAATGGTTCTAGCACGGGCAAACCCAGTCTACGACGTTCACCATCAGTGGGCACCATGGCTCCGTGCCACGACGTCGACTCCGACTGCTGATTGTGGTGATTTGTCATCTTCCACGATGATAGCTATCTCGCAGGTTTTTCGATGCCTTCAAGCACAAGTAGTAGGTGACTTTTTGCAAACCCGATGATCCCAAACTACTAGTTGCCCCGAGTTTTAGGGGGGCCGTTTGACTTAACAGCAAGGTAATCAAGAGATACAACATCGTTGGTCTTTCTTGGTCCTACTTAGTGTGTAAGGGTCAGTTCATTTTCATCCCGGAATACACCTCAATCACCCCTAGAGGGCCTGACTATCATGATGAACCCTCGCACACACGTTGATCCCGGCCATCCGCGATATAAGTCTCTGACGCCCAGAGCACTACCACTCAGCGCTCGGCGTCTAATGGCCCAATTCGTCAATAATGGCATTCATCCGCGTCCCCCTCAGACTAGGAGATACTCCCTTTTCACTACATCATCTCCATTTCCCCTCAAGCGTATCGGCCATCTCCCATGACTTCCTGACGACCTGTATCCTTTTCACATCATCCCACGTTCCTTCCGGACACGTTGCCGCCTACGTTCCAATTATCCGCGTTCACCTTCTCATATCCACAAGCCTTTGCTCCCGCATTTGTACACTCAATACCTTTCTTCCGCGATGCCTTATTCTGCCAGAATACCCCTCTTTTCCTCCGCGTTCATCCCGGCCAGGTTGTACCTCTCATTTCACATTGTCCGCGTTCGACCTCCAATCGTTACCCTCGTATTTCACACTTTTCT
>JANHQD010001694.1:0-13556 GCA_024721195.1 Marasmius sp. AFHP31 | reverse complement strand
TGGATCTCAGACGGGGTATCGAGGAGATGCAGTCGAGGACGATGTACGAGTCGCCACCTCAGTACACAGTGACATGACTTAGATGTATAGCGAGCGGAGATTTTTTATATTTATTTTTCTGTCTTTTCCATTCCCCATTAGCCTCTTCTTGCGCTTGCCATACCGCATTATAGCTCCCATGTCGAGCCGATAGCCACAGGGTAGTGACATAGAAGATTGCAGTCACATGTAATGTATACATGGAGATGGGAGCGAGGATCGTTGCGAAGTGAGACCGTTGGACAAGGACCGTGGCCTACCAGTGGCAGATTTCAAGTCTCCAACGAGATCCAGCGTCCAACCAGCGTCATCGTGTTTATCGCGACTTGCGCACGTGATGGGAAAGTGCTTGATTTATTTGATTCCACCATGTAAGGCTCCAACCGTACTGTCTACCATACTGTTTATATACGGTTTATACTCTATATTTTACTGTATATGTCTACTCCCCCATCCAAAGTTTCAACAAACAGGTTTACTATACAGTATAAACAGTATATACCGTGACTATCTAAGGCTTGTAGGTCCAGGATGCGTGAGTGGCAACGGGTATTACGTTCTACTCAGCCAGTTGAGAGTAATGGTTGACAGCACCGATCATCAATAGAAAAAATTGAACTCTAACCTTTCTCTGTAATTGCTCGCCGATATGGACAAGCAAAAACGAACTCTGGACACAATCCGCCTGCTCAGGACTCTCACCTCAAAGCTTCCTAACACAGTCCGGGAAGCAAGCGAGCAAGATGTAATTTATACGGCATTTCAGAACGTTCTGGAGTCCAACGACCCCAGTGAAGGCTGGGAGATTGTCAATCGGCGTATGGATATCTTGTTTGGACAACAAGAACGGGACGCGAATGGGAAGCTGAAGAACATTATGCGCGGCAAGTTCGGGATGGATTTGGTCTTGGAATATCTCGAGCGCGCTGCTAAGTCTGGATGTATTATTTGGGACGCGATTCAACCTCGGTTGGCTCGCATAGCAAGTGATATGCAGGACTACTGGTAAGCTTGACAGAATCTCAGACGTACCATTTCAGAGAAGTTAATGGTTCTAGCACGGGCAAACCCAGTCTACGACGTTCACCA
Organism: Marasmius sp. AFHP31; assembly: GCA_024721195.1. Classification (NCBI taxonomy): domain Eukaryota; kingdom Fungi; phylum Basidiomycota; class Agaricomycetes; order Agaricales; family Marasmiaceae; genus Marasmius; species Marasmius sp. AFHP31. Next base: position 12,428 of record JANHQD010001694.1, on the reverse strand, counting down.
TCAGTGGGCACCATGGCTCCGTGCCACGACGTCGACTCCGACTGCTGATTGTGGTGATTTGTCATCTTCCACGATGATAGCTATCTCGCAGGTTTTTCGATGCCTTCAAGCACAAGTAGTAGGTGACTTTTTGCAAACTCGATGATCCCAAACTACTAGTTGCCCCGAGTTTTAGGAGGGCCGTTTGACTTAACAGCAAGGTAATCAAGAGATACAACATCGTTGGTCTTTCTTAGTCCTACTTCACCGTAGACTATACTTAAGCGCTTAAGTTTCAGTATCTTCTTACTCATTATGCGACCCAATCCCGTCCCCTGGGTGCTCGAAGTACCAAGATAATGTTGAGTCTGCTTTTCAGCCGCTTTGATTTTCTATCACCCTTCTGATCCGAGAAAAACTACAGAATTCTTCCTGTGCGGTCTGGTCCAGCTCAGCGCTAGTCTTGACAGATCTCGTTCACAGCAGCGCACTGGCGCCTAGTGGGCGTCCCGCAGCACGCTGATCAATTCACATCTGTATAACATGACTCAGGTCCAATTCACTCTCAACTTTCTCAAAACTCGCTCCGAGTCCCCTCATACTCTTCGCATCCGCCGCCCTCTTCACACTCCTCTTTCTATGTGACAGCAATCCTGTCACCATGTCCTTGTTCGAACGCACTACGAGCTCAGACCACTCCAAGCTACCGACTCTCATCACTTCCCTCCCTCCCGAGCTCCTCCTTTCCATTTTGGAATGGGTCATTAAACTCGACAGAGTACCACCTTGCCTGTCAGTCGGATGGACTTTATCCACAGTATGCTTGCAATGGGCGAAAACACTCATGTTCCAGTCGTCGTTCGTGGGGATCTGGTCTCAAATCGTTTTAAGGAGGGATGTTATAGAACTTGAGGCGGTTGGGCTCGACGCTGTACCCATGCTGGCTAGGACTTTGGAGTATGGATATGCGTCCATAAAGAGGATGCTCAAGGTTGTATTCAGTCAGGTGGACCTGGAGTCTGAGGACGGTCCCTGGCTTGATGGTCTCAAAGTCGCAAGAAGGAGGGTTGTAAGCGCCAATGTTCATGGGTTTGAAGGGGAGCTGTTGGATATGACACTGAAACTATCAAGAAATCGACCTCTTTTCATCTCCGTCTCGAACTCTATGGCGATGAACGCAGAGCGCCAGCCACTTCCCATACCCAAAACATGGCTACGAGATCTCATTCAGCATTCCGCTCGATGGCGGGACGTACACCTCACAATCCGCAAGGAGGATATCTCCACCACACTCAACTTAGTGAATCTCCATCTGCCGCTTCTCGAGAGTTTGGGCATGGAGATCTGTTACACAAGTGGTGATTGGAGTTCATTCATCGGGAGTTTTGGACTCTTCCATCACCAGCCTCAGCATCCCGGTGCATCCGGGGGCCGAAGTGATCAAACCATTCAAATCCCGTTTACCGCTGCGCCTGTTCTCCAAAGGTTATTCTTCCGGTGTCATCAGAACGAAGTAATCGCCGTACCACTGTCTCGTATCACCCATCTTAAACTCCAGGGCGCTCGGATACTGGACTCAGAGTCGTCGCGCAACGCCAGTCTCCAGCGTCCGCTCCATGATCTATCAGCATCACGCAACCTCACCTCCCTCCAAATTGACACAGACGCCTTATCTGCGTTCTACAACGCCCTAAATGGAGCCCTTCACTCACCAGGTTACAACACGCCAGCGCTTCTTCCGCGCCTCCGCCACCTGTGTTTAACGACACCTGAACCTCCTTCTATTGGCCTGGGAGCACCAGACAGCGGCTATCGGGATCACTACATCCAAGAAGCCACATTTCGTTCCATAACTATAAGTAACCGGGCCCTCCGTTCACTGGAGTTCCGCACCCCACACCAAAGAGCAAGGATGGCTGGACGGTCGATATGCGGGGTGTTGAACTCCCTGTCTCAGACAGGAGTCGAGCTTCAGGAGATCAGGTTCAGAGCCGCTGAGGGCCGGTGCCTGTCGATGGTGGATTGGGAGGCTATGCTTGGGTCAGGTTCAGGGGCAGCGGTGCGAGGGCTAGAATTTTTGGACGTTGGGGTCGGAGTGATCCCTACCGGTCGGGATTCTACTAACGAGAATGACTTGGAAGAAGTATCTGAGTGCTTGTTGGAGGGTGAGCTTTGGAGGAGTGGGGAAGGAGAGAACACTTCCGACAAAGATAATAAGAATATTGTCCCGAATTCGGGGTACAACTGGATACTCCCGTTCTTGACGACAGTTCATAAAGCTATGTCAGAATCGTGGCTCATGTTGAGAGTTATCCATCTCGAGCTTGGCGATCCAGTTGACCTGGACATCTGTCGGAGTCCCGAGTGCGTAAACATGCTGCGGGATATGGGAGAACACGTAGATATCAAGATTCTAGTACAGAAGCGCTTGAGAGGATGAACTTTATAAATGTATATGTACTGTATGATATTTCTTGGGAATAAAACTAAACGAGCGATCATACCTGATACTGGAATCTCACGTTTGCTTCGTCAAACTCATACTTCTCCGTACCACATCATTGTCTTGAACGATTTTCTTCCACCTTGTCATGATATCCGTCATGTCTACACCGCGTTTTCTTGCCCGGCCATAAAACACGTTCAACGCCTTCTTATTCCTACCCGCATCGCTATCCCTATTCAGCACTGGATTCTCCAAGATCCCCTTCATCACAGGAAATACGCCCGAGAGAGTATTCGAGATCCATCGTTCCCGCTTTTCTGGACCCGAACCACTTAGATGTGCGTGAAGCTGGTCTATCAATTTTCGATTTGATCAAGTGACCGAACGCCACCTTTACCTCGTTCATTGGAGGCCGTTCCCAGGAAAACCGAGATGTCATTTCGTCCAGAAGAGGCTCCAGAAACTCGAAGCGTCTTCTAAATTCCTACAACAATTGTCGACAAAGGTGAATACGCTAATCTCGGTCTGGGAATCAGGGACTTACTTACATCGGGGTAGCTCTTAATATGTGTCCTCATCACCAGGCCCAACCGGTATACGTCTACTGCAAAGGGATTATATTTATGTAGTCCGGTTCGGTACTCTGGCAGTTGGAACCCTTTCTCTGCATCCCCAATGGGTTCAAGTGGAGGCCCATCGAAGGTTCTGGGATCATAGGACTTTGCACGAGAAAATTCTAGTACAAAGTAGCGGACAGGGTGCTTGGACTCCTTACGAATGCATATAGGATGTACGTCGTACTTGAGATCGAGAGTTTTGTTGATGTGGATGGGATGAAAGGTGGTGTCGGGGGAGTACAACTCGGAATAATCCATCATGATACTCCGCCTGGTTATGTTCCTATTGTCAAAAAGAGAAAGATTGGCTGAGTCCCGTAGCCCAATTCAAAAAGATTACAACCTACGAAAGACGCACCGATGGGCAACGAAATACCGGTGAAGACTCTCGAGTTCCTCAATTACCTGCCTAAAACATTCCATCACCTCTCCTACTCTATCAAACTGCGGATCATCGGATGGGCGGAGGTAGGGCATGACCATAACAATATTCCGAGTTTCCTCTTCCGCGTCCTTAACTTCGAGGATCTCATAGACAGGTACACAACCGTTGATTCTTGCCCGTGGTATTGCAGATCCAAAATAACTAGCTATTCGGAGCTCATTCCGGAGATCAGGTGCGCCAAGATCAGAGACGCGTTTGAGCATCACTGGTATCAACTTGTCATCTCTTCCTTGAAAGCAGAAGTGAAGGTTTGGACTCTTCGATCGGAATCAGAGGCGAGACGGAACTCGTAGAAAATGATCAGTCACCAAAGATACGAAGCTCGCTCCCTCTGGCGCAGATTCTTTCTTGAACTCTTCTGAGTCATCGATCTCGCTCTCATGAGCCTTCGTGCTAGGGTATATATGCGCGAATTCGGAGTGTCAATATCACTTCGGGCCTTTCCCAGAAGGCGGTTTCCTCCGCCTTGCGAAGACGCACATGTCTTGCCGCCCTCTCTTCTGCCCACTTTTTCTCGATCTCTTCGTCTACCGAGCGTTTACGTTTCAAGTCTAGAATCGGGAGGGATCGCATGTCAACGGTTTGGGGATGAAGTTGTGCTGATAGGTATAAATCCTGAAGCTTGCAACGACAGCGAAGAAATAGAAACTCACCACAGCATTGATTCCCGAGTTATAAAGAATGAACAAGGATTAGGCTATGCATGACAGCCTGAGAGCAACGGTCATGGACACCGAATAGTTGTTCTCTTTTGAGAAAGTCAGACTTAATATGAAAGAATTCCAACTTGGTTTTAGCTGATATTTCGTTCGAAAGGGCTATAGCGACCCGTTATCGATGTCGACACGCGCCTAGCTCCTGACTTCGACTTCTTACCGTGTTGAATTAAGTGAAGCAACGAAGCGCGCTACACATCGACGGGAAAGAGGTGCCGTGAGTGATTCAGGCGCCGAATTGTCAACTTGCGGCAAACTCCGAGTCTCCCGTTCACAGCAAAGGTATGATGGCTCTTATCCCGCTGTATATGATCGCGAGCGAGATCTATGCCTTTCTCGAGCGAAATATAATCTCATCAAGCACTATCAGAGGGGAGCCAGAATGCACAAGGATCCCAATTTTAGTCTTTTGTTCGATGGTCTGGGGATTCGGCAAAGCCTGGAAAGGTCACCAGTACGCCGAATGTTATAGATGGGTCCTCGATCTGATGGAACATCAATAGTTGGGATGAACTATTCGTAGCTGGAATGGAGAATCTGCAGCCGTGACGGTAAGGCCTCAGACCAGATGTCAGCACGCGAAGCTTTTGATGTTTCCAACAGCCTGACCAGTGCTCGTCTTTTCATGGATGGGCAGGTCTTCAAGATCATACTATTGGGTCTCTTTTCGACGAAAAAATCGTAACCTCCCCGAATCGAAATCTTTCTTCGGTCTTCGACTACATTAAATCAAGCCGCGCACGTCCAAAAATCACACACAGGGGGTCAATGGTAAATCTGAACCAGTCTTTCAGACACATATCCGTTGGTTAAGCTCTCACGACACAGAAAATTCTCAAGAGACAATACTGTATGATATCCGAAGCCCGTTGAAAGTGAAGGATCGCACACAAATGTGAACTCAGCGGTTCAACGAGCGGTGAGTCAGTGCATCTCTAAGCTTCCTCCTGATGACTGGCTAGCATTGACATTCATCACTTACCTTGCCCAAGATAATCGGTTGTCGTGTACACTTGATGTGGACTCTTTCTCAGTCTACTGGTAAGCATCGGTCTAGATGGCGTGATTGTCTCGTACTAACAATATGTTTTGATCTATCACTGAACGTTGGTGACATGTTGTTGCCGTTGTGTTTTGGGCTATCTTGTCTCCGAAAATCAAACTTTGTACGCAGAAAACGCACCCGAGGCTGATGGAGACCATGGATATAAAGGTTGCCCAAGAGGGTCAATGTGGCCTCGGAAGCTCTTTCCCTCTATCTCGTCACTTAGTAACGAAGACTTTGAGACGCGATGTCCGCACCCACGGAGCCCAGCGTACGCGACAGCTTAGAGACATAGTAGGTGCTAGCTTCGTTGTCACTACGGCATCACTCGTCCCTCGCCATGTTCTGCTTCATTTGTCACTGATAAGCTCCCACTCTCTAGCATTTGGTCAATGGCGAGTTTCCAGAATGATTTGTAAACGAGGAAGACAACTGAATTGGCTTTTGGTGGGCAGTATGTCGGCACTGTCGGGTTTGCCATTCTTTTCTGGGACCACGTCGATACATTTGTTATGGAGGTGAGTTCCGTACCGAGTCAAGGTGGATAGTGGTCGCGTTTAACAGCGCTTATGATGCCTTCATCTACAGGTCGAGTATATTTGGCAGGGAAAAAAGAGACCCTGTCAGTACTACTTTCTCTCTTTTTCGCGCTCTATGATTGGTAGTTGACACGTCGAGACAGTGATGCTCCTGTTTCTATTGGTCAGTGGGGTAGCCTGGATAACAGCGTTCAAACCTCGGGATAACTCACTATTGGGATACCAGAACCGCTATGCAATACCTCTAGGGTTTTTCGCCCATCAATCTCGTGGGTTCTCGAGATCTCCGTGCAATATCGTCACGTTTTAAACCACATCAGTATCTTTCCCGGGCCAAGACTCATGGGATGCACAGGTGAGTAGTTATTGTCATGGAATGTATATCTGACAGTCTGATCCGGACCGCATAGATGTATGTGATGATTGTTGTAATTACAGCTCACCACAGCTCAACCATCCCGTTAGGTGTCGCCAATTCTTCCATTTCGAGGGTTTCCTGACTTTGTTTGGTCTGGGGACGGCTGGACTTATGATGACAATTCGGCGAGTACAACGTCAAGGTCAACCGCACAAATCAGCGGACCTGACACCCCTTTTTCGTGGGTCAGGATACATGCTCTTTACAGAAACCAACTCAAAGTTGTGTTCGTCGTTGGTTCCCTTCTGGCGCTGTGGTCCGGAACCCACGTGTGGCTGCTCACAAAGGGTATTACTTCCAACTCGCCGCAAAATACCTTTGGTGTGACTGATTATTTTAACCTGCCATTCACATATCTAATAGCAAGCATTCGTCACGTGGATCCTGGCAAGCATTCTCTGTTTTTACCGTTTGGATACCGCCCACGTGTGCTGATGAGCCTCACAATAGGGATACCATGTACGATCATTTTCGACACGAAAACAGCAGCTGAGGGCGTTCTCGTGTCCTCAACGGTCTGGTTGCAACTCGTGTACGACACCGTTGTATTTGGCCTCACGATCTATAGGACTTACCCCTTGATCCGGGGGGAGAGTCGATCTAACATCGCTAGGAAGTTGATCGAGGATGGGTTGTTGTACTATCTGTATGTTTTCCTTGACCGTTCTCCAAGTTATGGTCACGTTCTGATTGAGTGATCATAACGAAAATGCAGAGTCATATTCACAACGGCTCTGGGGTTGACGCTGGCAAACTTACTTGCACCGAACGTATCGAGCTACCTGGCCAATCAGTTCGTTTCCCTTGTTTTCGTCTCAGAAAAAACATCGCAGTACTGATCCGAGATACTCTCCGTTCTTGAAGGTTCCAACTACTGTAAGCTTTTCTCTGAAGTCCATCGGCAGTTTAATGCTCAAAGTCTGAGGCCGTCACCTTTTTTGAATTTTAGTATTACGGTACTTGTGATCCTGATCTCCTCAATGGTTCCAAGCCGCTCACTATTTATAGGTGACTATGATGTCCCGAATAACCCTCAACCTCAAGAAATTCTCTCGGGTCGGAGCCTCGGAGCTCACAAGCGATTCAACACTCAGTCGAACCGCCGCGAGCCGTATGATACCCCGTTTCTTGGCCAACGCCAACGCCAATACCAGACGTAACGGCAATGGATTTTTCTCCGCCGACATCGAACTCACCGAGCCCGGGACTCAGACGAATCTGATGGGACCAGCCGTGCCCAAACGTGGACTAAGAAGTAGGGATGTTGGTTACGATGATGACGGCGATGGAGGACTGCCTACAGTTTGTCATATTCATGACCAATAGCGAGGGGGGCGAAGTTATGGTCTCCAAAGGTTGATTTTTGTGTTTTGGGAATTGCCTATTACGATATTGGATGGGTATAATAAGTAAAGATAAGAATAAAAGCTGCAGTAGACTGGGTAAGTAAGTACTGTGATCAATCGTCAGTGTCGGGTGCTGATGACACATGAGGAAAACAAGATCTGAATCCAAGAAAAACTGATCCAAGAAAGATAAACGAAGAAACAAGTGGGTATAAACGAAAGGGACTCGTGGCCAGTGGCGAGAACTCAATCACCCCCATACATAGACTATCCTCATCATACTAATGAAAAAGTTCGTCGCATGGAGTTTGTGTGGAGAGACTAGTAACCCATCAAAACAACCAACGACCTTACCCTCTCCGCCCCCATCCCACAAGCCCGCTTATACCACCCCTCATGTTCCTTCTCGACATGCCTTAACATCCGAACCACGCTCTCGCCGACGGTAAACTGTTTCCATGAGTCTGTGTCCATCGGACGAGCTTCAGCACACGAACGGCACATGAGGCGGGGATTGAGGCCAGGTTTCTTCGTTTTGCCGGGTTGGTAAAAGAGTTCGATCAGGTCGGGGTGGAGTTGGGTGGGTGGGGTGTATTCGAGGTCGCACGAAGATGGTGGATCCCGTTTGACGTTTGGGGTCGGAGGGCTGCGAGCAGTAGTGTTCGTAGTCGTAGCCACGTTGGTCAAGTCAACGTCAATATCCATCTCATCACGAGGGTGGCTCTTCTCGTCCTCGCCAAAGCCCATCCCATCCTTTTCCCTTCCTACCCCCGTATCCGCATCCATGCCCACCCCATCTGTTCTTGAACGTGACTTCAAAGTCCCACTTCCATTGTCCATCGGCGTTGCTCCACCCTTATCGCCTGCTCCCTTCGGCCTCAAGGTTACACACAAAATCTCCAGATCCCCGTCGTTGTCCGAATCATCGGTGATGACCAGGACATCCTTCCTCGGCGGCTCCTCCTTGTCCGAGTTGAGGAGTGTGAGGTCAATGACATCATCATCGTGTGAGTTCGCGCTAGACGGCATAGTAGATGACGAAGACGACAAAATTGCCCGTTTGGTCTTGGTGTTACTCAACAAGGGGGGTGGTATCGGAGACTTGGCTACGGAAGGTTCGGGTTTCTTTGTACCGCTGCCTTTACCAGAAGAGGACGGTACCGCACGATTCGTCTCCGGTTGTGGACGAGAGGCTGTTGATGGTGCTGGAATTGGTTTACCAGCAGATCCCGATGCTGAAGAACGAGAAGACGTCGCACGAGTAGGCTGAGGTCGAGGGCGCCGTAGTTTTGGTTTCTCTGCCGTCGCTGATACTGCTGCTACTTCGTGACGAGAATAGGCCGGTACTGGTACTGTGATGTTCGAACGAGCTGCACCAGTACACGACGAGGCTAGCCGCTTCGAATCAACAGATGGCGAGTTTGGCTTCGTCGTTCCACTCCCAATTCCTCTATCCTTCGACTTTCCAGTGTTGACCGTCGTTCTCTTTTTCCTCAACTTTGCTCTAGCGCCATCACCTCCACGCAAAGCGGTCGGCGTATGACCAGCACTGGCAGGCAGTTTCGTAGCCGTTAAATTTGTCCTTGGCTCCTTCTGGAAAATTGGAACTTCCAGGTCGTCCTCAGCACTGTCGGTGAGATCTCTCAACGCCGTGGCCTTCCTCCGATTCTCAATACGTTTCGAACTCCTCGACCTTGCACTTGTACTCGAGTTTCGCTTCTTCTTTACAACCGGGATGTCCGATTCGTCATCTTCATTGTCGGTGAGCGGACTCAACTCTGCAGCCTGCCCACGATCAGCAGTAGACAATACCTGTCGTACGGGTGTTGGCCTTGCTGCTGCTGACGATAGTCTCGAGGATGATGATGGTACCGGTGCTGATATCGGCTCCTGTCGCGAGCGGTTGTACGAGGTTGTCGATGCTGATGGTCTCGGCGATGACACTGCTACTCCTTCTCTACCGACCGACTTGGGCTTCGTCTTTGGCATCTGCTCATTCTCCCTGGACTCGGATATCCTTTTCTTGGTCTTTGGTATGGCTTCCTCCTCGTTATTCTCGTCGTGTTCCTTTCTATTTTCTTCACCAACGCCTTGAGACAGACTGGAAACCGGGTTTGGCGTCTCAGCAGCAATAGAACCCACTCTCTTTCGCTTCGTGAGTCGAAATCGCGGTGGTAGCGATGTTGTTGATGACGGTAGATCTCCTTGTCCGGGAACCAGCGCTGGAGGCGGGCCTTCTGAGCATGAGCACAAGGAAGATCCCTCAACATCTAACCGTTGACAAGGACCGTCGCGGTGTATCACAGTAGAAATGGACGAAACAAAAGCTGACATTCCCGAGTGTATTGAGTGTGAACTCGGGCTCGAGATTGGTGCTCCAGGTTCGACCTCGGTCGTAGGCTCAGGATCCGCCCGTTTACGCTTCAGTAACGATGACAGTGACACTGATGCCGGTGCTGGCGTGGTTGCGGTCGGTGTAGAGCGATGTCTATGGGTAGCACAGTTAGCAACAGTGAAGACGAAAGTGAGATAGAGGCTGACCGTGCGGCAGAGGGCGGTGGAGACGGTATCGAAAGCACCGGTTCATCTTGTCGTTCGAGTCCACGAAGCGCAGCAACCTCCCTCTTGCATTTCCGTTTGTTATCTTCCTGCGCAGCGAATTCCTATCGTGAGCGCGAACAAAGAGCCGTCAGCGAGAGAGAAAATAGATGGGACAAAACCAGAAATTAGACAAAACACACCTCTTTCATCTCCCCAGCCTCAGCCTCCAACTCTTCCACCCTCTTCTTCGACTCTCGAATTTCCTCGTCCAAATTCAGGCTTCCAGCCTTGAGCTTCGTAGCAGCAGTTCCAGAGCTGTGGTGTACCTGTTGAGCCTTTACGCATGACCCGGAGGCGACAATGCGCATCGGAAAAGTCAAAGAAGTACTGTGGGAATATCAATTCAAGCATCGAATGATTGTCGTCATTCGGCAAACTCCGAATCTTCCATGCCGTTATCTTGAGCTCAGACCACCATGAGTGTGCGACAGGAAGAGTATTCACCTCAGGGGACTCTGAAGTACTAGAATGGGCCATTACCCCCGCTCTGTGTCTATTCTCCTTCCTCAGACATGCAGCCTATATCACCTTTCCTTGGTCCAAAAAAAATCGAGTTTAAGTCAGCTACCGCCGACCGGTGGGACTCGGAGCCGTTCTTCGTGAGCTTTCAAAAGCAGGCCGAATTACCAACAGAATGAAGCTAGATCTAAGCCACAAGCACTTTATTTTATCACCATCGAGACTCTGGGCTCTGAAAGCAAACATACAAGAAATCCCGACAGCGGCCGACGAGCCCCTCAAGCCCAGCTGTGTACTGTACGGTGGAGTAGGGGATCGGGGATAGCAGACCGAGCCGAGAAGGTTCGGAACCGTTAGAGTAGAGTCGTTGGCGGTGGTTAAAAGAGGGCAGCTCATTTAAGAGAACCACGATAACACATTCAGGCATCTTCCTTCTGAGTCTCTGACAGAGCGTCCCAACGGCCTCGGTGATAAGTACGAAACCTGCCGGGACCCTTCTACATTCGACACCTTGGAAATCAAACTGATCCTGCAAAACTTAAATAAACCGGTACATCTTAATCAGCCGACTGAGAAATGAGAAAAGGTTTCTAGGATCAGACTCTCTGTGTTGATCAAACGTATCATACCCTCTGTAATGTTGGTGCTCGGAGTCGTGTCGCGCTACTCGTATCTTCGGTGACAGAGAACCTGGACATGCCCAAGGTACAGCCAAAATCAATACGCCACATGTCCTGTACACCGTAGGTAGTGATTCGCGGGCTCGGGCTGGGCTCAAAGCCTCGGGCTTGGGCTCGGCTTGGAGGGCTCAGGCTCACCGAAATCAAAGCCCGAGCCTTGAGCCTAAGCCCAACGTCAAAGCCCTGGGCTTGGGCCTGGGCCGGGGCTTGAGTAACAACGTACATAAGGCTGCAGAAAAAAGAATAAGCATGTCAGATTGTGTGATATATAGCCCGAAAAGTAACCTACTACTCGGTGGTACGTGGATTGTAGGTACAAGTTGCATAAGTTCTCGATTTGATGGCGAGAAGACACTGGTCAGTGGGTACTTGGTGAGTACTAAGCTCAGCAAAAAACTGAATGGGTAACTTACTATTAGTCTTGGGGGTCCATAATACTAGAACAAGCGGAATAGCCAACACAAAACCACATTTCACTTGTGGATGTGGGGGAGGGCCCGGGCCCAGGGCTTGGGCTCACAAAATCTCGAGCCCGAGCCCTAAGCCTCCCAAAGCCCTCTGCCAGGGCTGGGCTGGGCTTTTCAAGCCCCGGGCTAGGCTTGGGCTTGCCAGGGCTCAAGCCTGAGCCCGCACATCACTAACCGTAGGCGAGTCTGCGGCAGTTGTGAAGGGCCGTCCGCGACCCTCTCGCCTCTTCGCATTGGGGTGTTCTAGCCCATTCATGTAGAGGTCGATCATTGCAATTGTTCTCGTTGCCCAGCTCTTTTACCACTTGTCCCGCCGTCCTCAGCTCAGCTCCAAACGCCGATTGCCGCACATCCTTTTTGATTCCCTCCCTAGTCACCCATCTAGAAACTTATCGATTGGAGTGAAAAGCATTTTAATTTGTTCAAATCTATTTTCTCGACTTGACTCGATCCAACGTTGATTGGTACCAGAGCGTATAGAATCCGGGGCTATGATACGGCGAGACGCAAAAAAGAGAATGAATGACTCTGGGAATTGTACAGTTTGACGTTTGACTATGAGTATGAACCTTCCCCATCGCAGGACGCATTCGTATGAACCACGTGCGGGGAAAGTCGTTGAGTTTTCGAAAGCTTTTGACCCGAGCACGAGCGCCAGGGCCCAAGCACC
>JANHQD010001693.1:0-22869 GCA_024721195.1 Marasmius sp. AFHP31 | reverse complement strand
AACCGGAAGTGCAGTCGGCGCGGCGATTACATTCTTCCCCGATCACCGGCCTCGTCTGCACACCGTCTTCCAACTTTGGGGTTGCCCGGTTCAGATTGCGGCGTTCCGGCACTGACATTATAATGTCACACTGGTTCAAGGAGTCCTTTTCCGTGACTTTTGGGACCTCTCCAGAAAATAATCATAGCATTTCAGCACAACATCAAAAAGACTAATAAAAGTAGTGTATCACAAGCGTAATTAGATTAGTTAGATGCGAGTAATTTTTTTTCGGCCCTAACGTCATGTGTGTAAAAGTAATTCCTTCCCGTCTTAAGGTGGTTCAAGGACTACTTAAACCCTGTAGCAGCGATGGGTTCGGGACGCCAGGCCTCGTGCGATAGAGATCGTTTAGTCTCGGGGTACTATCTGTCATTTTCTATGGGTCCTGCGAATGTGTCTGTTGAGATCGGACCGAGAATTGAATCTGTGGCCACAATCATCGCACGAGTATGGCTTGCTGTTGGAGTGAGACCTTTGGTGGTCTAGTATACGTGAGGGACTATGTTCAACGCTCCGAAACCGGTATCGACACTCACATTCAAAGTTATGTTTCTGCGTGAAGCCCCTCGACGTGCATCGAGGAACGTGGCAGAAGTAGAGCGGCTTCTTCCTACGGTTCTTCAGCGCCACCTTCGTAGTAGCTATAGAGCCGACCTGCCGAACGATATCGACCCACCCCATACTTTGAACAGGGCGATAAGCTTCCATTTTAGCATTGCTCCAATTTCCGCCTCCTATTGACTCTCCCGGTCGAGGCGTTGGGGCAGTGTCCATCCTTTTGCGCATGCAATTACGGTCCTGTTCCGCGGTCTGTGCATGTGATCCATAGCAACCGTCAAGACGAGCGTTACGGTAGAAAGCTACCTCAGGACTCAACGCCACACACGCGTCGGAGTTTGAATAGTAGCCGTCTAAGCTGTAACCTGGCAGATGTCGACAAAAGCCGTGCTGTGCGCTTGTGGCGCATAGATCTAAAGGCTGGGGACCGTTTTCCAGGTGGTAGGTCTGTGCCCTATGTTCAAAGTGTTGGTGAGCATTCGATTCTACGTATCTCATCCTTCGAGACGAGGCTTCGTACTCCAGAGGTGAAAGAGAACACCCAGAATAAGCGTCCTGAAAAGCTGGCGCCTGGGATGGCGTGGACCCGCCTTCAAGGTTGTGATGATAGGGCTGAGACGTGCCATAGCTAGAGAGATATGACAAGGTGGCGATCGAAGCGCTGTCAAAGGACTGAAGGCAGGGGGTCTGGGCAGGGAGTTGCGGCGACGGTCGGACTCCTGTGAGAGTTGTAAATCGACCGTCGGCGGAGGTGGAGACAAATGAGAGCTCGGAAGTGCCTTGCATTGCGAACTCGTCCCTTTGAATCAGGTGAGACCTCTTGGGAGACCTAAGAGAGGTCGATAGATGTCTTACTGTGAAAGACCTCGACTTTCGATACTGGGCGGTAATCACAAAAGATGTATTCAAGCGACAAAGTAATAGAACGTATTCCTTTACCTAGTAATCAGTGAGCGTATCCGCGGTCTACTGATCAAAGGGTTGAACGGTCAGGGTGAGCTTATTCGCAGTCTACCTTGATTGTTCGCACACTTACACTTCTCTCGAAGCACAGTAAGTTAAAAGAGATGAATTCGATGCTTTCTACTGAACATATTCGAAGGATTTAAGTGTTTTGCGAGTTAGTTACGAGTCATATACACGAATCATTACAAGTCATAATTAATAAGAGGTTGAATCATTCCTGAGTCAAAACTGTCATGAGCTTCGGAAGCGATGAACGATGGGACCGAAACTCACTTTCCCATATCCATCACACTTACCTTGGGTCGCTCTAGTACGTTTTGCGGTTACTTAGAGGTCTGAAGACTTAGGGTATAAACCTTTTGACAAGACGCCTGATACCGATGTCTTATAAACACAAATGATATACACAAGTTTTCTGCCGGCTGGGATCTGGCACTGCCCCAATTTAATCAGTGAGAGAGGTTTAATGAACATATCTGCTATGGATTCCAGTTTCCAGATGTAGATAGGACGTAGCGGCTCAGGCGTCTGATTGGTCCGACTGTTGAGTACTTGTCGCGTAGATCGGAATTAAGTCCTTTGGAGAGATACAGGGCGAGAACGCTTGGTCGCGGCTAGGTTCTGAGGGTTCCTTCTAATACTTATCCTCGACCGTCTTCTCATGTTGCAGGTACCAGTCGACATCGTTCGTTCGTGAGCTGGGCCCGGACTTGGCGTACTAAGTTTTATAGACATATAATCCAAGTATAGCCTTCTGATTGTCCCAGGCTTGAAGCGCGACATCGAATGGTTCCCCTTGAGTCTGGCCCCGTGTCGGAGTGGGATCACGTTCGTCATCATGATTGTTAGGTCGGGAATACAGCAAACGTCAAGGAAACAACGGAATTTTCGTCTCAAGAGGACTGTCCCCGATCTACCCTAAGCCCACCAGTACGTCTAAGCAGGTCGATATGTAACAAGGCAATGATTTCCGGCCAATAAGAAGTCAGCGAGAGGAGATCGACTTGAGCATTGAAAGTTGAAGTTTTAACTTTACGGCGCAAACAATCAGAAAACCAGCTGGCACGGGACATTGATCAAACCTGCACGCCGGCGGCCGCTCATCTCGATTCTAAAGATGTCGTTGTGAGATATAGTAAGTTGAGATACATGCAAAGTAACGGTTGGTATACCGACCTTTCCGTTATTCTCATTGTAATAAGGCACCATAGGCTGGATCTTGCGTGTCCTGACAATAACTAGGTAGTCCAAAGGGCAGTATCACTTGGAAGCTGCACTTGGCGAAAGATAGTACACACGAGTAATTCATAGAAGTGATACATGAACCCGGCAATCAAAATGGCGAAGTACGGTGATCCTGCGAATAGATGGGAATCAGCCTCCTCCCCTCTGGCGGAATTTGAGGCATTAGAACGATGGCTGAATCCTTCAAGTTCAAGTCACGACTCACGACTCACGGTTATCACGGACATGCCATGGGTATATGTGTAGCGAAGTGCGTTCAGAGGGTTTGTATAATGTCGTGACGAATTTCAATCAGGCGTACAGCAAGAGGGGGAGGTTCCTGAAGGAGGGAAGTCTGTATATGAAGATAGTGGCGGGCAAGGGGGCTGTCTGTCAGCTAGTTCCTTCGATTCTGACGAGCGAGTAGGTTCAGTGTTCGAGTGATGAGGAAACCTTCGGACACTGAGAGGTTTCCGACAAGGGGAGGTGGATGGGGGATCGGGTAGATAGGGACCAATGGAAAGGCCGGGAGTTCCTTGTTGAATATGGAAATATTACGAGGGAGGGTGGGAGGACATCACAGACAAGCCCTGTAATGAGTTGGAAGAGTCCACGAGATGTTCAGTGCCCTGAGTCTGGATAAATGGGGCGAATACTAACCGTTGGGGTGGCTCAAACGGTGAGACTCGTTCTCATCATCGAACGTGAGCTTGTGGCCGGTATGCCCGACTCGATGCTGTACGGTACTATTACAGCACCTCAATTCCCTGTCCAGAGCCCGAAACATCTCGTCAAGTTCAGGCCCAAGTCCATCCGTGACATCTCTCCACCCCTCTTCCCGCACAACCTCCCCCCCCATACACACACAGAAAACTCTCGGTCCTCCCAAGGAACCATATCAATTCGATCCCCAACCCACGCTCCCTTCGTTGGAAACCTCGCAGAATCAGAAATCTCGTGGTCATCCAAATACCCAAAGTTATCCGCCCACCGCAAACGCAAGAATAACCTCATAGCAAGCCCTCTCGTCCAAGAAATGACATTATCGTATTCCAGCTTCCTTCGGCCCTTCAACCTTGAACTTTCAGTCTTGGTACGCCATTCCCTCCGACTATACTCCTTCTTATCGAGGTTCCGGACGACGTAGTCCACATCTCCGGGACAGCGTCCACCACATTGTTGGTCGTGTCTGTGAGTATTAAATGGGTAGACCCAGCTTTCGAGTTCTTTACATTGAGCGACAATGTCATGTGAGTTCCGAAACGTCTCAATGTCCCTCCTCTCGCGGTCTAGATAGAGGTACGACTCCAGCCCTCTATCGTCACGTCGCCGCAGATGCTCGAAGAGGCTGGCCGAACGGATCCAGGGGTTCGAGTCAGGGTCGGGTTCAGGTAGAAAAGTAGGGTAGTGGTATACAAAGGGTTTCTCTCCTTCAAGCTCCTGGGGCGAGATGAATTTGGCTAGGTCTAAAGCGACGTCGGCAGGTGAGATGCTAGAAAAGATGGATTCCGGAAAGGTGTGAGTATATCCAGCGGCGTAGCAAACGATGTTCTTCGTTCCTGCCCACCCCTGATTGTGAATGAGGTGCATGAGACAATTCTTGCCGACCCTCCAGAAGTAAGTGCTGGTCAATGCGGGTGAGAGAACATGGAAGTTTGATGGAAGTAGTCATCGAGGAGGTCGAAGATGAGAAGATGGATTTCGCTAGTTAACTTGTCAAAGCTGGGTCCGGAAAGGACTCGTTTGATTCCGTTGAATCTTACACATGGCTAAACGGGCCCAAATCCATGTAAGGAAAAGCATACTGGTGAATTACGAGAAGCCAGACTCACCCCAACGCCTTCAACTCTTCCCGTGAATGTTCAAGATACCGTCTTCTCAGCAATAAAACATGATATGGGTCCAAATAGGTCTCCCTAAAATCAACCTCTTCACCTCGCTGCGCAGCCTCCCAAAGTCTATCGGCCTTCTCCTTATCGTCATCTGTCAACAAAAAAGCGCGCCTCCTCCAATTGCTTGCCGGTCAGCTTCCCTTGCTCGAGGGGGTCCAGAGGAGGTCGAATGTACCGATGGAACAACCCGAACAATTTCTTTTCGATCCAGGGCTTTCGAGCAGAAAGTCGTTGTAAGTCTGCATGCAGGGTTCTTTTTTGTCGCAATGGACCCAGTGCCAGTCTTGACGGCCTGGAACGGTAGAGGCGAAGAGGGGATGCTGATACTCGGAAAGCATTGATGGGCTGACTCGCACTGAGAGAGGGCGGGGGAGGTGATGGGGGAACTGATCGTATTGTATATACTTTGCTGTGGAGACCAACCAAACGGGGAGGGAACAGCTCATCTTCATCCATCATCCATCTCCCGTGATAATAATCAATTAGCGCCGACGCGTAACATAAGAATAAAGATGGATTATTCGTACAAGTGATGGATGAACCAAGCCAACGGTGAGATACGGTGATGATGTTCGTAATGGGTGAGTCAACCGGTCCTCTTCAGCTACGGAGACGGCTTCCCATCCTGAATCAACCTCAACCGATCCAGGCACCGCCTCACCCAACCTCCCCAACACCTCTTCGAACGGACGTGACGCCTCCAACAAGTATTGCTCCAAAAAAAGGATCGACCTCACGTCCTTCAGGCGAGTTCTCCGCTCAAAGACCAAGCGTTAACATGGGAATCGTCCTTCGTATATTCTTTGACTGGGTTGGTGTCGCGCCACGGCTCCTCTTTCGTGTCTGAAGGCATAAAAACCTCCTCCGACTCCTCCGTGCTACACTCCCTACATTCCTCATAGCGATGATAGTCAGCAGAACCTGGCCTGCGGTGCTTTCGTACTGGCGACGTGACTATGGGGAGAAACCGATTGTGAATCCAGAGTGGCCATCGGTTCGTCAATTTCGGCGGGCTGACTTGCTCCCATAAGGTTCAACGCTTTGGATACTGACCATATCTAGGTTTCTGCAGAACAGGACATAAAATGGGTGGATCGTGGATGTGATACGAGGGATTTTGTTGAGGCCGGATAGGTCGAAGTGGAATGGTTTTGTTGTACCGTCAGATAAACGGTGGTAGAGCAGGGTTATTACTTGACGGCGTCTTTTCTTCGGCGGGTGCAAGATGTATCACCATACGCCGGTATCAGAATCGAAGTCCTATGGATGGGTGAGTACCGAGTGAGTATATCAATGCCGGGATATAGGGGTGAATACTCACCTCTTGAAACCGTTGACGTTCGTTTACTGAGCAGGCCCTCTTATTGTGCTCCATGACAGATGACACTCTCGAGAACAGATGGTATCGGAGAGAGCACCAGGTAACATACAACATGAATCAAAAAGGGGCGCGAAGTCCTTGTGTGCTGGAAACTTTTTTTTTGGTGAGTGCACATCTATGGGGGCGCAGGTAGCGTAACAAGTGTACCAGTCAACGAGTTGTGATCACTATTGACACCGAAAGTTCCTTTATCTAATCCAATGGCCAGTTCAAATCGGTGTATGCTCTGGGTAAAAGAATATCGATGAGTCGCCGCAGAATTGATGATAAAGTTGCGAGGAACGTACCGACGGACGGACGACAGATTCTCTAATCAGGCCGAAGGCGTCGAGTTCAATTGATCCCTCTGGACATGTTGTAGTTTCTTGTAGGGAATACTTGATGGGAGATGAATCATGATTCGCGCATAAGACCTCGACGGGTTCGTGAAGACGGTGGTGGTTTCTAAGCAAACGCGTAGCGTCACAATAATCGTGACATCACGCGCTCTGTTAGGTCAGGTGGGTCACTCCCAAAACCACGCCTGTACCAATAGACAATCTTGAAATTTGCTTGATATCATGACGTTGAGAGAACTTTGGGAAGACAAGCTGGAGGTCTAAGCAATATCGATTCACGGCGTAGAGATACCAATAAAGATGACAACGAGTGATGAAGCAACGACATGAATAGATAGGGTCCGAGCCCTGCAATCTCGCATCTCAGGCTGTATCGGCTTCAACCGATCTAGGCGTAGCCTCATAGCCTGTTCCAATCTCCCCAACACTTCCTCGAAAGGACGTATCGTCTCCCGCGAGTATTACTCCAGGATTGGGCCGAGTTCTTGAAGGCCATAAGACGAGTTCGCCGTTTGAAGTGACAAGCCTTGATGCGGGAATCTTCCTTGGTAGCCTCTTCAACCGGGCTGGGATCGTGCCACGACCCAACGTCGCCCGGGCTGTCTGATTCCGCGGAACTAGAACTACAGCTGTACTTTCACTCTCTGCAATCTACGCAGCGACAATGGTCACCATCCGGACGTTTTCGTATCGGAGAAGTGACCTCAGGGATAAAACGGTTGTGGGTCCAATAAGGCCGCCGATCCGTCAGCTACAGCACTGGCTATACGACGTGATCATGCAAGGAAGGTGCGACGCATTTCCGACAGCGGTGCAAACGTTCCAAGAAGAGAATGACGAGTAGGTGAATCGTAGACGTGGAACAAAGCAGTTTCTCTGGGTCGGATAAATCCAAGTGCGACCCCATTGTGGTACCGTCTGGTGATCAATAATACAGTGGTGTTGAATCCGAGCCTGGCTCCTTGATCAGGAAGAGAATGTATTCCCAAGGGCCGGTGCCAAAGTCCTGTCGGGTAGGTAAACACTACTACATGCGAACACGAGTGCCAGTAAGTACTCACCTCGAACCGTTGACGCCCATCGAGTGAAACTCTTGAGTTATATTCCATCATAGATAAATCTTTGTTGATAACACCTTGAACCCGATTGAATGCAAGATTTTGAGAGTGGATGAGCGGAATTAGATCCTGTGGACTACAAAAAGGTTATACGTCAAGGGAAGGTGCTGGTGTAGTATTGACGCACCAGTCAACCGATTGATATCGCTGGCAACATGAGGCTTCTATTGTCCATTCCAAACGCCCACTCGAAGCGATGCAAACAATGGTGGGCAAGGAACATACAAGCGGAGTAAGACGATCTTCTCTAAGAAAACCACAGGTCTCCAACACAATGCCTCCGTCGCAGCGGGTTGTGATGGATTGCAGAGAAATCATAAGGGGCAAGGCCTGGCAGGGGAGCGCAGTGGTGGTTGGGAGACAGAACGATGTTGAAGTCGCCAGCGTTGTCCGGCCGGAGGCCCCCGTGCCGTTCCCAGGCACAGACAGGCGCGCGCTCGCCGCTTATGGACTGGGAAATTATTTGCAAGTTTAACTGGCAGGTTCAACGATATGATGCATGATGCATAACAACTCGTCCTTCTCTTGACGTTCAGAAGTCCACCCCGCCCTCTACAACTTTTGCCATCATAGTGGAGCTGCGCTCTCTACCATGTCGATCCTCTCTGAAGTGCACAGTATGCAAGACCACGAAATACTTCATAGCTTCAAGTTGCTTTTCTTTATCCTGGTAGCTATCAACCTACCATCATCATGATGGGGCAAAAGAAGGGCGGTAGAAGTGGCTCGACTGCACCCTGCGATCGTTACGAGTTCTCCTCACAAATACTGGAGATAGAAGTCGAAGAAATGTTTTTTTTGTTTGCGTAGTACATACTTGTGCGTGTACATATCATTTACACCGAGCCCATATAATACCCCATTAGTCACACGAGAAAAGAAAGAATATTTACTCCTGTTGGTTAGGAGCGTCGTTAGGTCTCCAAGTACCCAACCGAGTGCCTTCACCGCCTTGGCCACTCCATTCCTCGTTCCTAAAAAAAACGAGTATCCATGAGCTATCGAGGCATCGAGACAAGGAGAACGGTACTCACGACATTGGGTATCCTTGAGGAGCATTCAGCTGAGCACGACGAGTCGGCCCGTACCCAACAATTCCCCGTCGGTTAATGACGATCCCTGGTACCCCACTGATGTGCGCATCGTAGTCAGCACACGGGGAGAAGAAAAGATCATCGCACTCACCGCTGCCAAGCATTCTGATGATCTGCAGTGGAAGGTACTGCTGCGTTCCCTCCATACGATTCGCCCATCTGAAACGAGGTATCAGTCAGCATCGCATTCACGACGTGACAAGTTGGTTTTTCCAAAGACATACCGGGTGCGTATGGAATGTGGCAACCAAGACGAACCCTGCTGGAGGTGCACGGCCAGGAGCACGTTCAGGGTTCCAAAGGTTGATACCGGCCGCAACGTTGGGCGGAGGTCGAAGTTGGTTCATAGGCGTCGAACGATCGTCCGGCGCACGACGGATGTAGATACGCGAAGGATCTTCGATGAGGCAGCGCTGTCAGAAAGAGTCTCAGGATCGCTCGTGTAAAGACCACGTACTGTTCTGATCAGCGTAGATCCAACCTCCAGTCTCACGAGCGGTGGTGCGAGTGTTGAACGAGTCATTCCAGGCCTCCTGTGCATCCAGAACGGAGAAGTGATAAGCAAATACAATGGTGCTCAAGGCTTAAATGTACTGACCTGGAACGCAGCTTGTGCAGTAGTCGATGATGCAATTTCAGCAGCAGAGGGTCCCTCCGCAGCCTGACCTGCCCATGCTGCTGGAATTTGCGGAAAGTAGTCGGGTTGAGGACGGGGAAGCCAGAACGCATCACAATACTTGACGCGCTTCTCCAGAAGATGGAGACCACGGGGAAGACTGGTTCCAACTGTGTCCCTTGAATGAGGCGACGCGAGACGGTGATGCTTTGTCGCGTTGCGGGTGGTACGGCGATGACTGGGAGAAATGGTCGCGTTGATGTGCTCCGGGAGACGTGCAACGGTCATGTTGGAGAACTTGGGCAACAGATTATCACGCGCAGCGAATTGGGCGGCGGACATGAGACGTGACGAGCCTAAGTGGTGATGGATGTTAGCCTGAAAGTTCAAAGATCATCTGAAGTATCGCGTACCGCTGCATCCAGAACAACCACCGGTACCATAGTCCCAGGTTTTGTCTGCAAAGCGCGTGAGCATAGGTGAAAACCCAGTAATGACTTCCCAATGCTCACCCTTGGGGCACGGAGGCACACCACATTCCGGATCTTGTGTCTCGAACACACCCCAGATACCAGCTATAAGGTAACCAAGTTAGACCCACAGCCATGTAGATCGAGAATAGTATAGACGAACTAATATGTTTCTCACAACGCCTGCAAATCCATGATCAGCATTCAGACTTCGGAAAGTCGATTCCAGAAACACATACGTTGGCTTGGAGAAGTATTCGTCGCCCACTGTGGCATCACGATTATTGCAAGCATCCTACGTTCGCTCCCATGAGTATACCATCCAGTCAAAAATAACACAAAACCGTTCACCTCCCAAGAACCGATGATGTCAAACAGCTTGCTAGACCATTCGCGTCGTCCAGTGGTATCGGCACATCCGTTATCCCTAGAATCACCAGAGCCCGTCAATGACCTTGGTTTGGGAGACCGATATGCGGGGGTACTCACTTGAGATCGCCCCAAGTTCCCTTGCAGCTGTGCAGGTTGAGTCGGTGTTAGTATATGAAAGCCGGGAGGGTCGTTATCTCCTCACCTGTCATCGTCGACAATCCAAACTATGAAGCTGGTCAACACTAGAACACACTGAAGTCCGAGAATGGTATGAAAACTTACTGCCAATCTCGCCCCCATACCATGATTGATCCTCGCAGGTGTTCGGTCTACATTGTAGGCATCAGCTCCAGTTCCGAAGAGCTAAATATGAGGAAGAAAACAACGCACTGGTTATACTTCTTCCCGTTGATCTCGACGGGCGTAGTCGCACACATCTTGTACCAATCGACGCCTAAAGAACAAAATCGAACGCGTTTAACGACAGAGTCTTTCCCGCATCGAGATCGATAACATACCACCTGGAATATCCCTACATCGCGCGTGCAACATCAGCTGACGACTCCTTTGAGACAAAATGCATGAGTAGCCACTCACCAAAGACGAGACCACCATCTGTGTTTGCCGAACGAGGTGCATCCATCGTCTCCGAGAGACCCCCAGTGGGGCATACAATGCTTATCATCTGCACTGCTAATATACCACTTCCCGATGACACCTCCAGTGAACCCGAGATCTTCGCAGGAGTCCGGTCTAGATGCGCAACCTCGGTAAAAACACCACTGACTTGAATGAGAATCGAGAAGATGCTCACGTCTCGTAGCGAACACCGTTGATCTCAACGGGCGATTCCTTGCACGCCTTGATCCAATCGTATCCCGAAGGAATGTTCCACAGCCGAGAACGCCATTCACGAGTTCCGTAGCTGTGGCAATCATTTGATTTCACAGGTTCCGACCTTTAGAAGTCAAGGTCGTCAGAATGAACGAGCCACACGTAGAGAAGCCTCCTACCAGTATGCACCGAGCTCTTGGTTCAATGGCTCCTTGACTACGATGCCTGGTCCGGGCGTCGCGAAATCTAGGGGAAGCGTTTTCTTTATGAGCATCCAACGCTAAGTAATGAGACATCAAGTAAAACGCACCCCGAGGAATCTCTTGGTCTATGGACCAGATCATACTCTGCATAATCGTCAGTCAGCCGGGTAACCCCCGTATAGGAATCCAAAAACTACGTACTCCACCGAAGCACGTTTCTCCCTACAGTATCCACGAAACTCGTCAGTGGCTGACAACAAGGGAAAGTAAACGAACACCACTCACGGCCCACTTCGCCTTCGCAGCCCTAGTATCATCGTCATCGAACGTGATAAGATCACCCTTATAGGTAAACCACCTCGTCTGGGACCTTTTATCCAACACCGGCCTCAAATCTCCCTCGAGCATGATATCCGTGATCTCGAGGCCAGCCAGAACACCGCCTACAACCATGATCAGTCGAACACGAAACACCCAAATTTGAAAGTAAAACTCGACTGACTTTCACCGGTACACTTCCCCTTTGTGCCTCCACCCGTCATATCACAACCGTACCCGGTACAGGTTTTATCTTGGAGTTTGTAGGTACGCCCGTACCAGGCGAGACCGATGTTGATTTTCTTGAGGTCAACTCCGGCTTTGACGTAGAGCTTGGCGCTGTCTTTCATGTCCTCCAGAGAGCTTTGAGGTTGGGCAGTGGAGTTGGCACCTTCGACGACGGTGTCCCAAGGACCATCTACGCGCAGGAAAAGGGTGGGTTGAGTAAGGGGAGAGATAATAGAATGTATCTGAGGCTCGGGAGACGTACGGTAATCATAACTCATCATGTTGATGAAATCCAAGTTCTTTGCGATCTTATCCATCTCGAAACCTTTGAGGAACCAATAACCGGCGGGTGTAGCAACCGTTACGAGGGAACTTCCAACTCCCGACTTGAGCTCGCTGAAGAACAATGTCAAGTTTGGTGTATCCTCTGGGGGACCCTGACGTTCCATCGCAGCGGGGTACTCTGGTGAGTAGCGTTAATAGGCAGTTAGAGAGATATGACTTGGGGAACCACATACCGAAATCGATATCGATCCCATCTATCTTGTAACTCGAAATGAAACTCTTGACAGAGTCTATGAACTTGGACCTGTTCGCCGACGATGCAATCATGACCGAGAACCTGTCCTTCGTGGCTCCCTCCGAGAAAGTCCACCCACCAACGGCAACCAAGACTTTCGTCTTCGTCTTCGCAGCCTTCGTAACCAATTCCTTGAGTCGGTCACTGTCGGCACTGTCGTCGAACCCGATGGTGCCGTCGGTTTTGATGATGGCAAAGGCGTAGCTGGAGTAAAGTAGGTTGATCAGTACCGAGCGAAAGAGAGATGAGTGGAACGTGAGGCGCACATAACATGAGTCAAGTCACTCAAATCGAGTTGAGCGACCGTGACAGGATCGCAGGTCCTCTTCGCCGCCCAACCGGCGTAGTACCCAACCTTTCGGGTCATTTGGGAGCCATCACATTTAGGAAGGGTCGCATAGCCACAGTTAGAGATACTAGTGAAAAAAATGGAGGGTCAAAACCAAAAATGAGCGCCAATATGTATATGGGAGAAACGTACCAAGGGTCCCCGTTCGGCGCAGTCTCACAAAACTCGGAAGTTATGCCACAGAATCCAAAGGCAGAGCAACATGCTTTGAGAGGGCAATCACCGCGGCTGGGAGATTCGGGGCCACATTGGAGTTTAGGGTTGACTTGAAAGGAGAAGATTCACGAAGTCAACACAAATCCGAAGAAAGACAACGAAACGGACGTACTTGGGATAGGTGGAGGAGTGCCGGAGGAGATACAGATGACTTGGTTGACTTGGAGACCAGGGCAGCCTTTCCATTTGTATGTCTAGCAGAGAAACCAGTGTCAATGAGACGGACGACATTGCAACAATCGTGACTCAGACGTACATTGACATTGAACTGCTCGATCTGAGCAGCGGTGATACCGTTCTTGCTCCCTATGATCGCACAGGTGTCGTCTTTAATGACCTGTGAGAGAGAAAGGGAAAGCGAAGGTGAGTGATCAGTCAGAAGAGAGGAGCTCTGAACTCACCGTGTAAGTCGCGCACGACCCGTCCGGGTTCGGCTTTGGCCCAGTTGACGGGAGGTCTCCAGGAGAGACACAAAGTTTTTGACCAAGCTGAAGTGCACCACAGTCTAATCCTGGGTTGTACTGATTCAGCTGGTCAACGCTGATCATAGCAGCAGTCTGTAGGCGAGAGATTGGTGAGCCATTCCCGTCGCGGTGAACACACGAAATAGGAAAACGTACGGCGATATCCCAACATGTCGAAAAGGGAGAGCCAACAGTGGCGGTCTTACAGTCCGCCGCCAATGTAGTAGGTATGAATGATAGTAAGGAGAGTACAGCTGAGACTGCCGTAACGAAGGCAGCTCGAGGTGCCATCTTCGGAAGATAGCAGAGAAAAGAACGACAAAGGAACGAAGGACAGAGGAATCAACGAATGAATAAGTCGATGAGGAGACTTGAACCTCGTCGTCTCTGTGTCTTTTAAAGGAATCCACATAAATTGACCCTTGTTCGGTTCATCCCCATGTTTTCTAGGTCCTAAACCGCTCCTTCCAGGGGTTCTATAGTACTGTAATCTGGAATGGGTTAGTGGCGCATCGGGCGCGTAGCATGTATAATTGAACACACCCAGGCCGTTCATCGGTGCACGAATTCCATGCGAGGCCCCTCCGATGGATCAAGGTTTCAAGGAACTGTTCCTGGTGGGCGCCATAGATTTGTTTTATGTTAGACCCGGTGATCAATGCTGATCGGACTTTGACGGTCGAATGAGGATAGGATTCCAGATACATAGTTGGCCAAACGAAAAAGCATGCAAACTCAGCGGGTACCCTAGACAGGTATAGTCTCAACCGGTTACTTCGGAGGGTATGTGAGTGTTGTATTCTGTAACAAAGGAAAGTTGAGCTTCGTTGCCTACCCGAGACGCGCGAAAATCCAATGGGTATGTACCTTGGAGGCTAGCACGTATAATGCCCTGGAGCCTCTATTGAGTTCGATTCAGAATTCGTTCGGAAACCAGACTTCACAGAGATTGTACGCGAGCTGAGGGAAGGAGAAGTGGTTAGAGTCCAAGTTGTTCGCCTGTGTTCGTTCGTTCGCAAGTGTAAGAGCCTAACGTACTGGTGGCCTCATCCATTCCCGATCCACCGGATGATTTTTGCATTCAGTTTTGCGCGTCCGAACAATCTGGCCCACTTCTGGCCCTCTCCGTTCTCCATGCGCAAGGTTCATATACATAAATGGTTGTACCGGGTTTCATGAATACATTGATTGCTGATTTCCATCTGCTCGTGAATATCGTTTCAGAAGTTTTGATAGCAAAGCTAAATGCAATTGAGCCGCACGATATACAATATCGTGAAGATGTTGAGGAATGATGCCAAGGACAACAAAAAAGTCTTGACTTACCACCACGATAACACTCAAATTCATCCCGAAAATGAACACCACACGCTCTCGAAACAATCTCAGCCTCTCCCAGTTCCCAATGCCCACGATTTCGAGGTCTGGATCCAAAGAGAGGGGGCTCGGTTCGAATTTTATGGAGGTCTCAGGCCATTGCATTGTTCATCATTGGTTTCGCGATCTGCATCACTATGTCGGTCCTGGCGCTGGAGCAGATAAAGTAGCCACGAGAGCGAGCGGAGAATACGGATTACCAAACTTCAAAACAATGAGAGTCTGGGACAGTGGAAAAGAAGCGTAAAAGCTCCCCGCGGTCACGGTTCCAAGATATCGTGATTTTTCCCACGACCCAGCCTCTCTCTATTCCTACTAGTATCACTGTAGAACTTCTCTAGTGCTCAAGAACTGCGCAACCCAATATTCAAGGAAATCTTTATCGGTGCCACGCGCGTCAATCACTGCAAAGAGAGAACGACATAATCGTAGGCCGTCCCAGGAAATTGCCCGCTGGCCAATCGGTCCCCACCCCACAAAATCCCATCTGCTGTCTCTAGTTTTCTCTCGCCTGGACCAGTCACGAGCGGTATGGAGTTTTTATGACGCGTCGAGGAGCGCGTTCGGATTGTGGTTGTTGGCGCCCCACCGTGGGGTGGGACCAGATTCGTCGGCAGGCAGTTTCCTGGGACGGCCTACGATTATGTCGTTAGCTGTCAAGATAAGTATAGCCTTTCCACAGCTCGAGGCATCGCCTGACAGGCTGGACTCATCGACCAGCCTTACGAGTTGACTTCCCACCATCACCTTCCCTCTCGAATATGGAGTATCCAATGGATTTCTTCACAAACGCGCGGAACCTTCAGGTACGCTCTGGCTCTGGCTATGACCAAGGGTCCCATGTGTATTCGCACCACCATGTACACCCTTTCCAAGTCAGCTACGACCTCCCATCCACTCCCCAACCTCGTCCACAAAAACTCAAGCTCGAAAATCTCGACAAGCGGATCCAACGCGAGCTGGAAAGCCTTCGAGACATCCTGAAGGACGATGCTCGACGACGAGCACTTATCGATTTGAAGGGCGATGAGGCACAGTACAAGCTCGATCTACTCCAGTTGGTAGGGAAAATCTGCGTTCTCAGTTTTGTTGCACAGCTCCTTAGTCTTGTTCTCAAATCTCCTAGCTGCTGGAACTCACAGATGAAAAGGACATGCGAACTAGAATACGGAAGGTCTTAACTCGCCTCTCAAAGAATTCAAATTGTGCTCCGAGGTGTCTCATCATCCGAGAAATCGTACCCCTTGGGGACCATCCTATCGGTGGAGGAGGCTTCGGAGACGTCTGGAAAGGAGTGTTTGGTGACTCCGAAACGGGACAAGTCGAATGCGCTATAAAAATAGGAAGAGTGTACGTAGATCAGGATGGTGTCGACGAGTATGAGAAGGCTCTCAAGGTGCCTATTATCCGGACCTTCTGCAGATCTATGTGAACTCACTCTGGTCTTCTCCTAACAGGGTCATCTACAAGAGGCACTGCTCTGGGCTCAACTAAAGCACCCGAACGTGTTACCATTTCTTGGGATGTTCTATCGGGACCGCAGCGAAAAAGAGCTTTGCCTCGTATCACCGTATATGAAAAATGGCAACCTCGCGAAGTTCCTCAAGAGAACCAGCCCGGAAGAAATAGATAGTCATAGTCTTGTTAGTCCCGCTCTCAAGTTTCTTTCTTTCCACTGCAGACATACTTATACATGGCCTCATACATGGCCTCATGCAGATATACGACATCACATCAGGAATTGAGTATCTGCACAGCGAAGACATCGTCCACGGCGACCTCAAAGATGTCAGTCTTTTTCCTCTTTTCACCGATGTGTATTTACACGGCCCTCAAGTTGAACATTCTCATCAAAGGGGACGGGATCCGAGCGTACGCATGCATATGCGACTTTGGTCTTTCTCGCCTTGCGATGACCTACGGACTGGGACTTACAACGTCCCAACGGGGAATGGCGCCGTTTGGTTACGTAGCACCAGAAGTCATGTTCGGACAGCTGCCCTCGAAAGAAAGTGACATGTATTCGTATGGACGTCTGTGTTTCTCGGTGAGTTGACTTGCTAGTAGTCATCCCCTACCCTAATTAACACCATGCATCAGATCTTATCCAAGCTGTACAATCTTCCCCCGAGTATAAATCAGAACTCACCTCCGCCTCGACCGAACAACGTACCGGAGGACAAAGATTGGTTGTGGACCCTGTTCTGCGAATGCTGGAAGCAGGATGCTTCAACTCGGCCTACTGTACAGGACGCTCTCCAGCGCGTCATCGCGGTGAATGTCGAGGTATCTAAAGCTCCGTATTGGGATGAGTCGCTTCACTCCAAGATCAGGAATAACGTGGATATCTATCCACTTCTCAACCACCTGACTGTGTCATCGCGAAATCCTGGGTCTCATGCACCGCAAGAGGAAGAGTGACATGGGTAGCACTCGGAGTCTTCGAGTCCACACGGTTGTTTCTCCTATAGAACATACATTCAACCCGTTGAGTAATAAAACTATTGATACAGAGTCCGTGAATAGGTAAACCAGTGCGTATGAGCCAAAGCGTAGCTACAAGTGGAGCGAAGCGAGGAATCAAATCATGATACAAAAAGGCAGGATGGTCGAACAATGCAAGTGGAGAAAATTGAACTCGATAGCATACAAACATAGATAGCAAAGACAAGTATGATGGCATTCAACATCAACTACTTCTCAACCGCTTGCTTGCCCTCGATCTCTTCTCAGATCGAGTGGGCTTTGCAGCATCGAGAATGGGCTGTAACCGCTCCTTCCGCAACGCCATTGCCTCGTCCAACCTCCCGAAAATTTCTGCGATTGGCGGCGATACTTCCAGGGAATACTGTTCCAGAACAGGATCGGGCTCGTGGTCCTCGGACGATTTCTCGGTTTGCAGCGACCAATTCTTAACGCGAGAGTCGTCCTTCGTGACCTCCTTGACCGTCTCCGGATCACGCCATGACTCTGAATCATCCGAGCTCTCTGTGTCTTCAGAGCTAGAGCTACAATCGTCCTTCATGCAGTCCGTGCAATCACAAGAAATTCCGCGTGACCGCTTCCGTTTCGAAGAGCGGACTGGTAGAAACCGGTCGTGGGTCCAGAATGGCCATTCGAGCAGAATCTTGTTAACAGGGTCGATAACATGCCTTTCTAAGCATTGTTCGACGTGCATCGAGCCCAAAGGACGTAGCTTTCTGAGGAAGATCACGAAAAGCGGGTGGACCATAGATTTGAAGCGAGGTAGGTTGTCGAAGTCGGAGGTGTCAAGCGGGAATGATATTGTCTTGCCATCAGGTAGGCGCCGAAACAGCGAAGGAAGTGTGCCCCTTCCTTTGGTCGGAAAGAGAACGTATTCCCAAGGACCGGTACCGAAGTCCTACGCATCGGTTAGCGTAAACAGAAATAGACCTAATTGGTTAGGTACACACCTCGAATTTCTGACGGTCATCGACCAGTTCGGCCCCGTGGTTATGGTCCAACATCTCAAAAGCCCTGTCGAGAATAGATGGGGACGGTGAAAGTGCGAGTTTCTGGCGCTTTATGTAGGGAGCAAGAGCCTTGTGCACTGGAACAGGAGTTGGCTTTGTGTACGTTGATCATGTAGCGTAGATGCACACGCACCTTTGAGCGTGTTCTCTTCACTGCTGAACGGAAATGCCACTCTATCCATTCCAAATATCCACTGAAAACGTCGTAAAATCTTTGAACGCATACTGTGAGTAAGAAAAAGCATCCAAAGCGGCGAGTCAACGTACCGCAGGATAGAGTATATCATATTCGCCAATAAGCCGAACCTCTTCGAGTTCAATATGTCCGTCAGGCTGAGTCGTTATATCTTGAAGCGAATGCATGGGGCGAAGGACGACAGATGATGATGGCGGTTGGAATCGAAGTCGAGATGAGGGCATGACGCCGGTGACATGAGAATTCAACTCCCGGTCACGGGACCCACATCCACCCACATGGATCAACTTGGAATCGGCGATCGTTTGGGCCTTAGGGCTTGTTCGGGTCGCGGGCTGGGTCCACTCTGCCAAAATATGGATCTTCGGTCGACCGGAGGCTCCGAAACTGAGCCTACGGTCCATATTTTGGCGGGTGAGCCCCTGTCAGCCCCGGCCCCGACCTGCGACAGTAGTAGATCGTGCCAAGACTCCGGGTCTTATGAACTCATCCTTGATGACCTCTGTGGTGGGCTCAGGATCGCGCCAAGACTCCGAATCATCTGAGCTATCCGAGCAATGGCTCGATGTCCGCTCCGAGCCCGAGTCCGATCGAGCTAGAGCTACAGGTATACTCCCACTTCGTGCAATCCTGACAGGGGCAGCAAGATTCAGAGCCGGCCCCGAGCAGCCCCGAGCTGACGAACCATGGGAGTTTTTATCATCTTTTTCCATCAATCGAACAGTTTCGAGCTCAACACATCCACTTAATCGAGCTGTCATATCTTCCACGAAGTACATGAGGAGAAGAGAGTTGTGCAGCGGTGGTGGTTGTGTGTCTTCACTAGCTTCACTGACGATCACGGGACCTTTTCTGTTTTGCTACGGACCGGTGGCTGAGGTCGGACTGTGCTCTCTCGTGCTCTCTTCCTACGCAAAGCTAAGAAGCTTCGCTTACTATCATTAACTTCATACTTGTTTCCTCTCCTACCCTATCCTTGTCATCCTACTCCGAACAATATCGAATAATCAACAATTTTGAACCTTTTTCCCCGAGATGGCGCGATCGTCACGATAATTGGTTGGAGTTGGAGTTGATAACTATCTGACCTCTCAATGGAACCATCAGGTGCGCATTCTGCGATCTCTATCACTATACCTTGAACCGCTTCTAATCTGTGACCTATGATCTCCAGACACGAACGGCAAAACGATATGTATAATCGGAGGCGGCCCTTCTGGCTTGATCGCTCTCAAAGCTGTTTTGGATAGACCAGAACTCAAGAATGGATTGTGGAAACCTACGCTGTTTGAGGCGAGAGACGATGTGGGCGGAGTTTGGTGAGTTTGTCTGCGACTTTTTCCTTTTCTAGGGATACTAATCTGTTCTTTTGGCAATTTGCTCTCCAGGCTACCATCTCATTCGACTACACCAACCCACGATGACCTTCCCGAGACGCCATTATATGATTCTCTGACCACCAACATCCCTCACCCGCTCATGGCGTATACGTGCTATCCATTCCCACCGTCGACGGATCTATACCCCCATGCGAAGGCCGTGGAAGAGTATTTCAAGTCTTTTGTAGACACGTTCGAGCTGAGAAAGTGGATCCAGTGCAGGAAGATAGTGGAAAACGTCGCTTGGGATGCAGAAGTTAAGAAATGGAGGGTTACTTACCGCGAAAACGAACCCAAGCACACTACTTCATCTACAGCACACTTTGACTACACGATCGTTGCGAACGGTCACTATCACCTTCCTCGGTACCCACCCATTCCAGGTCTCGACGACTGGCGAGCCTCAGGCAAACTCACCCACTCAGCATGGTACCGGCATCCGCTAGAGACAGACCAAGGGAAGACGGTTTTGGTCATTGGTGGAGGTGCAAGTGGGAGCGACATTGCGAACGAGATGGGCGAGTCAGGTGGATCGTTCGTCTTACACTCATTACCCGACTCTGCAGGTCAGGGAACCCAGAGGCCCAACATCCGAGTCAAACCCCCACCGATACACTTCCTCTCTATCTCAAAGGGCGAAGTCGCATTCGCAGACGACACGACCGAAACCGGTATCCATCGGTGTATCCTTGCCACGGGGTATGAAATGTCGTTTCCCTTCCTTGGGGAAGACGTCGTTCGACCATACCATGATCTAGAATCGATACCACCGATGTCGAGTGTGTGGAATACGACGTATAGCGTGTTCCCGCTGGCGAGACACGTCTTCTCCGTACCCTCCGAGTCGTTAGGATACCCACCCACGTCTATCGCATTCCTCGGTCTCCCAATCAAGATAGCACCGTTCCCACTTGCAGAAGCGCAAGCCCATTACGCGATCGGGGTATTCGCCAACCCTGCTTCATTCGACGCCGATGTAGAGCGGGAGGGCGTATCCAAACGAATCGAGTCACTCAAAACGCGGTTTGGTGGGGATGAGGGGGAGGTGATGAAGCGATACCATGTCTTTGAGGAACCTCTAGACCAGTTCTGGTATCGAGAGGATCTTTGGCCGTTGGGCCCGTCTACGGGAGATTGGGAGAAGGAGGGATTTTCGGTTCGTGCGCAGCTGCGGGCGTATTGGACTTCGCTGCCGAGTGAGGAAAGGATCAAGTGGGTGAAAGGCGTGGGAGAGTCGGGGTGGAATAGAGGGAAGCAAGGGGATGAAGGGGGCTGGGAGGAGGCGAGGAGGGAGTGGGGGATCGTTGTGAAGAGGTTGGCTGAAAGAGTTGTTGCTGCTGCAGCTGTTGGTAATGGGTTGCCTGACGGCCAGGAAGTTGATGCGGTCGCTGGGTGATCCTCTCGAAGACCTATACCACACAGGGTCGGGGCAATCGACGATCAATCTTGCACGAGTGTTTGATCACGTACCCGGCCTTAGGCCTTAGGCTTGCGGCGTCGTGTATCTTGGTGTTCGCCTCCTCCCGGATCTTCCAGCGGTCCAAACGGTCGAAGTTGACATCTCTCTCCTTGAGTACAGTCCACCACCGCCATCCATGTGTAGTTGGTATGAGGTTGCCGCATTCACGCATGTACTTATTTGTCTTATAGCTCGAACATCACTTCTTTAGACGAATCCATTTCAAAATTGTTAAACCGAGCTATTTGTAGCCACAGCGTCAATCTATTCTTCCTTTGTGTATACATCGACCGGCGGTCTGCGAGTGAACTTCCTCGTTGGTTACGGCGGCTTGTATGAAAGGTCTCCTGGTTTACACTTTGATTATTTGATGAGCTACGATAAGTAGATGGGAGGCCCCGCAGGAGATATCAACCTACATCGAAGTCGTCAGGTTAATATCGTCAATCTGGTTTCACGAGACTACACAGGAGATTAAACCATGTCCAACCTCATCCAAATGCAGGGATATGATATAAAATATTCAATCAATAAAGCACTTAACAAATATTTCATATTTTGCTCTTGCCGAACAAGGTGTAGCTGGGTTTGAGCCCCACAGCCCAGTCTGGGCGTACAGGTAAAGAATGCTGCGACAACGTATTAGACTCCGTATGAGTACACCGTGAAGACTCGTCCGAATCGACCATGATCCACTGATCGTCATTCGAGCGACCATCTTCCACATTGTTTTGAGTGCTCTGGATTCAGTGATTGAAATTCTGTTAATGCCAGTGCTGCGAATGGTAATCGGAGCACAACCAACCTGTAGCATTGACAATGATAAAGGGCCCTCTGAGGCCCGAAAATTCAAAGTACCATCATCCCCGCTATCAAGTTGAGATTCAACTGTGAGTCTATCCCCCCCTTGAGGAGGCCTCGGAACCCAATTCCGGGTACGGAGGTCGAGAACATCCTAAGAACGGGTGAGTACTAGATTACTTGAAACCTAATCAATCCAACGAACCTGCAGCATGAGTTGCAGTCGCGGAGCAACATCAGGCCTGCGCTTGATTTCTCGAATCTTCGAGACATAGGTATGCATTTTCCGCTTGTCGGCCTTCGTAGTGTCGAGGCTTTTACCAACAGTCGAGATAAGGACGTGTATAGACTCGATGTGCTCTTCCGACCAGCCACTCCCCAGAAGCCCTTTCACGTAGTTATGCAC
The DNA here is from genome assembly GCA_024721195.1 of Marasmius sp. AFHP31. Lineage (NCBI taxonomy): Eukaryota > Fungi > Basidiomycota > Agaricomycetes > Agaricales > Marasmiaceae > Marasmius > Marasmius sp. AFHP31. The sequence goes on along the minus strand of JANHQD010001693.1, from coordinate 494 downwards.
GCCCTGTTTACTGAGCATCTGTAGGTTGAACAGTTCCCCGATAAATTTGATCAAACCAAGTCCTCGCCTCTTGGTGTCGTGTGTATGCGTAGTGTGGTCACCGTCCAGCTGCAACTCCCCATCCACCTTTGCGATCCAGTTTCCCTCGAAATCTTCCCGACACTGATCACATAGATCCTTTCTGAAAAGTTGTCCACCAGTGATAGCTTTTCCTTTAGCATCCTTCACATCATCGCGCCTCCAAATAAATGAAAAAATCTGTTCCAACATCTTGCGACACAGCTTAGCGTACAGCTCGGACGTCCTCGGGTCGTGCGTGGCGCGTTCGTACACCAATAGAGCGACTTGACGACAGGCGAGCTCGCCCTTGTTCACCAACGCGATAATCTCGTTCGAAATGGAGTCGAAGTTTTCCATGGTGATCTTATCGAGTAGTTCTCGGTAAGAAAGCTCGATAGCTGCAAGTTGAGAACGGTTTCGCAATGCGGCTGCGT
>JANHQD010001692.1:0-28294 GCA_024721195.1 Marasmius sp. AFHP31 | reverse complement strand
GCAGCAACACAACGGCGACGTTTCTTGAGGTTGCCGAAGGGATTGTGAGCTACTTCCAAGCGGAGTTGTTCTCGCCAAATTGCCAGAGATGCCTCGAGGTACTCTGGTGCGCTAGCGAAGGTATGATAGTCGGCAAGAAGCTGATCACCGAGTGACGTCCTGCTCGAGATCTCTATAGCGGTCTTGACACCACAGCCCGCAACGCCACGCGGGTTGTAATCGGAACCCATAAGCAGAGCGGCAAGGATCATCCCGCTACGAGTGAGTCTGAGGTTGCGTTGAATGTTCTCGCTTGAATACACATTGTAGAATAGGTCAAGGGGGTTCAGACGTCTGGTAAGACACAGTTAGTAGAGGTTCGCGATAAAAATGGAGTGTGCGCACGGGGCTTTTCGAAACAGCAGAGGTACTCCAAGTAACAGCAAATCTGCATCGTCTGAGACGACCCCATCGATCATTCCAGCATGCGCAAGGGCCGCGAAGAGAGAATGGGCGTCACCCACCGCCTGAAGATGCAGAAACATCCATTTAAAGTTAGAAGATTGTACTGTTAGTATAACGAAGACCTTACAGTGAGTGATGGATAGGAGAATGCCTCCAACAGCTTTCTCGCTTGGTCGCAAAGTACTGAATCGATTGCTTTGACTTGAGTGTTGGACTTGACGCTCGGCTGATCTGGGCCATCGAAAACGAATACAAAAGCCATCGGAACGGCGCTGTAATGACCTAGTACTCGTGCGAAGCCTCGGAGCGTGGAAGTATATGAATCGTCAGTCGCATCGGCAGCCCTGCAGGCCTCGATAACCACTCTGGATACTCCGGGTTAGTACTAGCCTACAACCTAAGCGAGGGACACGTACTTGGCGTCAACGCCTACTCGCAATCTCTTGTCCAGCCAGACCCCATTCTTAGTCGCATATCCCTTCAAGGTCCATAGTTCCTGTGCCTCTTCGCATGCTTCGAGAAATCCTGGAACGCCCATAGCAAAGGGAAGGAGAGAGAGAGAGAGAGAGAGAGATGGTGAGACAGGGGCCATTCTCTCGGGACGGAAGTATCACGCGGGAGCTCGGCAATAGAAAGTCACATATTCGATGAATTGCACTCGTAATGAAGATAATGGTACAAGCTCAGTACAAGATTACAGACGATGGGGGAGGAGGGGTGCATGTCCAAAGACCGAACAAAAAGACGATACGTAGTGGTGAACAAGTGCCTGTTCATACTGGGAGAGCTCCTTCTCTGTCGTCTCTCTCTCCCAATACTTCAAGACACCGACACCGTCGACAAGAGGCCGGGACATGGCGCACTTTCCCCCATTCCAGCCCTCCATCACCGTGAACAGCCCATGCAAGGCTGCCCGCCGATGCTGGAGGAGATCGCTGGCGAACCCGTTACGACCGCACCCAGGAAGAACGTCATTACCCCAATCCGGAATCAGCGAGCCGCCAAAGTGAGGGATGGCGCAAAGGACCTCTTGTTCTCGCTCACTTTTAGAGGTCGTGGTGGCGTGGACCATCCTATCGAGCGCGATCAACTCGTATCGGAAGTTGATCTCGAAAAGCTCGCAAAGAAACTCCTTCACCACCGACGTTGGCGGCATCGACGCTTGGTCGTATTGCTGTCCTTTCCACTCAACGGGAGCACTGCCGAGATCGTCCAGATTGAACTTGCCCTAGGATGAATGTCAGATTGCTGCAGCGAAACCGTAAGGGCTGAAAACTTACCTCCAAGTTGCCAGAAACCAGGCATTCCTTCAGCATGTCAACCATGTTTGCGCGTCGCCCACCGGTCTTCGTGGTACTCTTGGTAGGATGTGCCTCCATTCCAACAGGACCCCTCCACTCCCTCGTTCTGTAGGGTCGGAAAGTTGGTGAACGGAGACGATAATGGAGGAGAGGCCGAAGTTTCATCGTTGTGGTGACATAGCGAACCTTCGCAGATTCGTTCGAGGTCCCGACAATGGTATTGGGATCGGGTACAGCGTACCCATCATCGAGTCCGGGAACCGAAGGCATGCTATCCTCGAACGACGCGCCAATTGCCTCAGAAGCTGCTTTCCAGGCTGGCAAACACTTCGGCATCAAGTCCGAGTCGACGTCGACAAACTTGTTCCGCTTTTCAGGAGTGGGCTTTTGAGGAGCGGGGCGGGAGGTTTTGGTGTAAGGCTCAGCTCGTGGTTTCTTCGACTTTCCTGGACGACTTGGACCGCTGGTGGGCTGGCGAGAGGGCCCAGGTTCAGCGTTTGCCACGTTCTTGTCAATGAAGACGTTGGTGGTCGAGAACTCTCGGAGGAAATCTCCCATGAGCCGGTAGCGTTCGAAGTTGTTGGCGGAGACTAGGCCCTTATATACGACAGGGTGTTGGGGATCCGCATCCACGAGCGATAGGACCATCCCAGTATCGCGAAGTGGTACCGAATCGGTGGTTGGCGTAGGTACGATCCATTCATCGACCCGAACACCCTCTTTCCTGTCGAGTTCTCGTGCCAGCCATACCGGTATGCCAGCACGGTAAAGCCTCTCGCAAACCTCGATGTCGCCTGTTAAGGCTCCAACGACGTCAGCTGTTCTGTTAGGTGCTACCGATGCTGGGTCGCGCACATGAGGGAGGAAGTCTTGGAACCATGACAATCGGGCCACTAGCTCGATGTACGCGCGTTGGCAAAGCGCAAAACTCATCGTGCTCTCTTTGAAGGTGGCAGGACCCGACAGCCTAGCGAGGAGACACTTCAGCCCGAACATGTACTGCCGAGCGTACTTGTCGTTTTTCCACAGCTCCTGATCTGCTGTTGAAAGAACCCCGCTCGCGCTCAACGCGGAGACCTTCCCAACGATGGTATCTACAGCCCTTTTCATGTCGTTTCGGATAAATTCGCGAACAAGTCCAAGGCCACCAGACGAATCGCCAGCGCGCAGGGGAACGAAATCCTCCGGAGTGAGAATACGCCACGCGATAGCATGCTTGTGCAAGGGGTCGGGGGAAGGATGAGGTATGACTGCGAGGTGGGCAATTCTGTGAGAGAACGGCTGGGGGAAGTAGACCGGGTCCTCCTCTCCAAAATGAAAGTCCCTTCGAAATCGGATAGCGCGTTCGCCAAATATGGGGGGAGGAATGTGTGATTGATTCGGCGTCGTGAGGAAGATCTTGTGCTGCTCGAATATCGCGCCAACTTTGCCTTCGTATGATTTGCGAGGTTTTGAGGAAAGCACTGAAGAAGACTGGATCAGCAACGGCAATGATAAGTAGTTATGAATACGTACTTGCTTGTAAGGCCAAGAAGGCGTTATAGGACACTTCCTGGGATCAGCTAGAGGGCTAAAAGGATCGAGAATATGAGCCTGCGGCCCAATGAATGTGAAGAGGTGAAGAAAAGTCATGACAGCACGTAGCAATCAAGACCTGTGTCCAACGCGAAGTGGGAGCACAGAGAATCAGATCGAAGGCCGACGCGAAGTAGGCTCAATCTGAGAAACTTGAACGATAGTAGAAAGATACGCACAGTTTGGAGAATACGCGTCGATACTACTGTCGTAACACCGGAGAGACCTTGAACGTTGAAAACCGTCGTCGACCGCTGGAAGAGAGAGATATGTGTTCACGAAGAGCACAACGAAGAGTCCGAGCGGACGCAAAGTGCGCTCAGAAAACACCTACACGAAGTGAGTGTTATGTAAAGGGAGGGAGGGAAAGCCTTGAAGACCACGATCGACCGCTAAAAGGAAAGGAATTGTGTTCACGAAGAGCACAATGGAGGGTTTGAGCGGACACGAAGTGCGCTCAGGCAACACCTACACGAAGTGGGCGTTGGGCAAGTGGATGGGAAGAGGGAAGCATGGGGAAGGGCGCTAAACGGACTTGCAGAATTCTGACGCAGCCTTGTTTGTACACCAGATGGGTGCAAACAAAGCCGGATAGGCGTCCCGGCCGTGTTTGCATCCACCTCGTGTACAAACAAGGCCGCGTCAATTCGTTCTAAGTCCCATTGTCGTTCTTCCTCCCTCCCTCCACCATCCCCTAGCCTCTACTTCACGTCGAGGCTTGTTCTACAGTACTTGACTTCGTGTTGAGTATCAAACGGGGCTCTATCTTCGTGACAGAGCCTTTTTCTGCGACTCCGGATTATCCCAGCCTGCTTTGCGGTTATTCTCCCTCCCCCATCGCTCCTTAGCCTCTACTTCGTGTCGTGGCTGTCATTGAATACTTGGCTTCGCGTTAAGTATCGAACGGGGCTCTATCTTCGTGACAGAGCTTTTTTTGTGGCCCCGGATTATCGCAGCCCATCTCAAGACCCTCAATCAGGATTGTTTCCGGACTATCTCCAGCGTAGGTACGTGTTCTCAAGCCCTCTTTGACACTCTCTTAGTACGGAGGTTGCGCCTACTTCGCGTTGGCTTCAGTCTATTCCTCTTGGCGTTCCTACTTCGCGTCGGACACTATCTCGATCGCTGCGCGCTGTCGGGTTCTTTTCTCTCTAATCTTTGTGTCCTGAGCTGCAGGCTCACGTCTCATATGTTTAGATCTCCATCGAGTGCACTTCCGATCGTATTATCGGACTTGTAGCGACCAGAACGGTCGGCAAGGATTATTCGAGGTATGTAGAGTACATTAATTACTCACTGACAGCTTCACTGACTATTATGATGCTTTAGCTACGATATTCATACTAGGGATACGACTTGGCGGCCTCGACGACTCGCGCAATGTTCGGGTTTGGTTCTTCTGGACCCCCCGCCACACCTCCCTCCTCAAGACCACTGTCTTCCTCTCCCCTCTTCCTCTTCTTGTTCGACACCTGAAGCCACCGGACAAAGTTACTGGTCGTCCGGAGCTCCTGAAGCACGGTCTTCGGTGGGTTGCGCCCCGAGAATATCGGGAACTTGTCGTCCAGGAATCGGAACGCGAGGTCAGTATTCCAATTCGGTTTGGCCTTCAACCTACTGACCAACTTTACCAGTTTGTCTCTGCGACAGTACTCTGACGCTTGTGAAGTGCTGGCCTTCCACTTCGCGCCCCAGTGGTCCTCGAGCTGGATGACCGACAACTTCCCATCCAGACCGCTGTTGAACTCGTCCCAGATATCCCTTCGAGTCGCGTTCTCCTTGAACGCGAAGACAGGGATCCACTCTTCCTTCCGGCACCCTTTCGAAGTGGGAACGATCCATTTCCAATCGTGATTCCCGACCTTTTCCCCTCCAAACTTCTTCTCGATGGCAGCCATAGCCATCTCTTGCTCTGCGGAGAAGTTCTCCCTTGGTACATCAACGATGTTGTTGGTACCCAGCTGGTACATGTAAAATGTACCCCGGACAGGGAGAGGAGTCGGAGAGGACGGGATGTGCGGAGTGTCAACCACTTGCGGTACGACACTTGGGACAGTGGCCACAGAGGCGTCAGGTGTCGTTTGCGTGATAACACTGGCTTGCGGGGAGCCTGGCTCTTCGATAGCTAGTCGTATAGGAGGCGCCTCGACTGCTGCAGCAGACCTTTCGGTCTTCTGTCGTTTGGCCGGCCTCATCCCCAGCTCGGAACCCAACTGCGCATTCTGCATGTTCAGCATCACGTCAAGGAGGCTGGCCAAGCGTTGGTTGACGGTCGACTGTAGCTTTTCGAACTGGAGTGTGTTCGAGAGCACGGCGGACTGTAGACCGACTTGTACGTGCTCAGGGAACTGTTGCAGCTCGAGCTGTGTCCTGCTGTGTGCGTTTGCAATGGCATCCCTCGCCACGACGGCGAATTCTCGGAAGTCTGGGGTGTTGAATGGATGATAACGAAAGATAGCCGCTGCAGGGTAGTTCCCGAACAAGACCGCTGCATCCTGCACGAGGATACGCCGGAATCGGCGAAGGACGTTGAGGAAGTTGAGGAGAGCGTAATCCTTCATATTCTCGTTGCTTCGGCGTCGCTCCTCGTACTTCTTAAACTCTTCCTCTATCTTCGGGAATATCTCCCGCTCGATGCGCTCATGTCCTAAATCATATTCAATATTCATGCTTCACGACATTCTACGCCCAAATGCCACTCACGAAACTCTCCACGTTCAAGATAATGTTGTTTGAGATCCTTGCCGTTGAACAACGCAGCGCTAAGCAAACCCTCTTCCGGTAGCGCTCGGTCGTAGACTCCGTATGAGCCGCTTCGACTCCATCCCCCCAGCGCCTTCGCATCCGATTCTGATGCGCCGTTTCTTCGTGCGTGCAACACGGCGGTCAAGCGGCCACAATGCGTCACCTTCGACACTTCAATGTCATTCTCACGATGAATGTTTTTGATCACATCGTAGTGTTCTACAGATCGAGTGAGTACTCAGTTATCGATCGTAATTTTGTTGACTCACGCTGATAGGACAACTCAGAAGTATCTCCCCCGCTACCCGGGAACGCACGGATAGCATACCAGGGTCGGGAGCCGTATTGCCCAGGGTCGTTGTCGCCAAACACCGGTTCGAACGATGGCCAGCTTGCATCGTCCTTGATGTGGTACAAACCGAAGAAGTACATTGCCATTGCCCCGATCCCACACAATTCGACATCACGATGGCGGATTATTCCGTGTTCGTCGACCCGGCCACTCGTATTGTGCTTTGCCTGGTCCACCAAGAACGTCAGGACCTGGATGTCTTTTCAATCTAAGTTGAGAAGGTGGACTCGGCGGGGACACTTACCTCGATGTCGTGTTTGTGGGTGTACCTCCCGTCGGTGTCTAGGGTTTCTCGGGCAATGTTCGGTATATCCTGAAAGAAAAGGTCGGAAAACTCCAGGAGCCGAAGGTTATCTCCTCGGAAAAAGGAAACGCAAGGTAGGAGGAACAGTGCTCGGTTCCGCAGTGACAAGAAGGCCTGATTTTCGGTGTTGCAGTTCAACATCAGGCGGACGGCAACTCGCCGCATCTCGTCGAGCGAGTAGCTGTCTGGAAGGATCAGATGATAGGTAAGTTTTACATCTCCTTGGTATAGACTAGAGTGACTTACCGGCGCTCGAGCCAGAGACTTTGAGGCTGACAGCCTTTGATGTACGAAGGGTCTCATTCTTCTTCGCCGCAGCCTCGATGGCCTTGATCCGGAGATCGTCCCGCAACTTCGTTCTCACCTCCGGATAGTCGGGCGTCTGCCACTCGAATTCCTTTCGCACGCGTTCGAGGGCGCTGATAGCCTGTTGAATGGAGGACTTGCCGACAGTTGTATTCTCTATGTCACCTCCGCGCCTGGAACGCTGTAACGCGGACCTTAGAGCAGAGAACGGCGAGACGACCACTTTGCACGTACCTTGCATCGCACCATTTCCGACTGCGTCAACCACAGCGATACTTTCGTGACTGTTGGGGGGAATGCTGGCACGGGGACATACGAACTATCTCCCTGTGCTCGCATGAATTGTTGCTCCTCCCACCACGCCTTATACACCTCAACATGCCGTGGATATGCTACCCCCGTCCCCTTCTTCGAATCACTCTCTTTCTGCTGCTCAATCCGCCACTGATGTGTTTGTTCGACCATGGCTTGCAACTCGTTGTGATACGGAACGATGCCCCCAGGCGAGGTGGCAACCATTGCACAAGATTCCGGCTCTGAGCATAGTGCCACCGCTCTCGGCTCCCTGAGTACGAGGGCTCGTGAGGCTACAGGACTCGGAACCTGATTGGCGGTGCTAACGTCTGATCGCGGTGGACTGCTGAACTCGTCTGTTGGAGAGGGCTCGAATGGAAACATATACGGGCGATCTTGCTCGTTATCTTGCTCGATGTTCGATAAGCGCGAGCCCGAGAAAATGTCCATGGCGGCGCGCTGAACGTTAGGAAGCGACAGCACAGAGTTTAGATGGTTCGAGGAGAGCGTGAAGGTGGCTTGAGTTGCTGGCCTGGTAGCCTGATCCGTTTGCCTCGCTACGCGTAGGCGAAGCCCGAGTGGAGCCTTTGGGCTCGAGAAGAGGAAGCGCCTCTGGCTAGGTGACGGACATGTAGGTCCCATTGCTCGCTTCGGAGAAAAGGCAGTGAACAATGGTCGGGTAGTAGTAGGGCCGCGGCTTTGTACTTTGTAGTTTTCTTGCAATCTATTTGAGCTTTGAAAATTTCCCTTCTGCGCGTGAATGAGTGAGCAATGAGAGTGTTGATTAATAGGGTACACTATGTCAGCTATTTCTAAGAGTATCTACAAGTTGTAAACAACACGGAAGGAAGTGACAGCGCTTGTATACAATGGCATTTTCGGTGTTTATGGACCCTGAGTACACACATTCCGGTGGTTGTCTAACCACCACCCAATCATGCGTAACCGTGGCATAACCACGGCTTAGAAATACCATTAATATACTCTATATATTCCAGATCGGGATCCCAACGCACGGTGGGAATATACTGACCGAAGACGCAGCCGCAGAAAAGACAGGGACCAAAGCTTTTGCTTCCGAAGCCCCAAACGCGGGGTTCATAATCCTTCGATGCCTCTTGTGATCTTCACCTGATGCATCGTGAGAATTAGTGATTCCAGCCAGAAAACCAAGGAACACAAACCATCGACGTAAGCAATACCGGGACCTTCATCACCGGAACAAAGGTCAGCAAAAGATAAGTAGAAGACGAGAAACCGCGATTCCTTACCAACGACGAACAAATTACGAGCTCGTTGATCAACAGAGGCTCCCCAGTTATATCCCTGCAAGATGTGTTGGATAGCTTTAGGGTCGGAGATGAGCAGACGATCTTCCTTCGGGTCAGGTTCGGTACCCGAATTTCAGTATCTGGCTCGAGGGATACAAAGAACAGTCACTCACCCCGAAAGGCGCTTTGAACCGAACGACGTTCCCATATTGCGAAAACCACCGAAAGTCCATCTAATACGAATTCTTCTCAGCTCTGGTGGGCTTGGACAAAGGAATCGTCGTGTGAGGCACGACATACCTCCCCCGCTTGAGCTCGAAGAAACTCCCCAAGGTTGCCTAATAGAGTCATCAATGTTCAGCGAGTTGTCAACCTGAACGAATTCGAAACAGACGATTATTACCTATCAAGAACGAAGGACTCTCCGGACCCACAATATTAGCGACAATCCTGGACTTACAAACCCGGCGGTAGAGAACCGCACCGCCCACGACGATGGCTAGAGATATCGAAAGTCGCACTGGGTTCAGAGACATGAAGGTCACGGAAGTGGTGGAGAAGCGTTGTTCACTGGCTTTTATATATATTTCGAAGTTGAGCTTGCATTGCTCGAGTCATTATGCATCGGCATCCGATTCGGAGGCGCTTTTGTATTCAGTTGAGGGAATTGAGTGATGGTTATTGGTGAACTTGTGAGCGTGTGAAGTTCGAACTTCTTCGAATGCTGTCTCACACTCTCGGCCCGTTCTGCCCCTCAGGGGCTTGCTGCCTTCCAGTACTCAGTTATACGGTGGAATATCATCTACTTGAATTTCGCATCTGGTAAACGACAGCTTTGGGTTCAGTCTCACTCTTTTGCTACTGACATTGGAGATACATTGCAAATCAAAGACCGAGATAATCGGTACGATACATGCGGATCACCGTACAAAACCCAGAAAAGCGAGGACTCAGATCAGTCATCGTAGAACACGAGAGCCCGAAGCTCAATTGATTGACGCGGAAGCGTGCCAGCTGGCGTGGTTGGGTCCTCGAAGGCGGTATGTGGGGTTAGCACCGCGACACTACCATCTTCGATGGAGTCATAGCTAGAAAAAGAGGCGTACGTTGGCCGGGATCTTCCTACAGCTATAAGTTTGATGAGAGACTCACCACTTGATCAGAATAATCTCTTCCGGCGTCAATCCCCGAACATATTTCCACTTGTGTTCGGGGTTGTACTTCACCGTGAAAGTTTCTCCATCTTTATCCGCGTACTTCAGGTCCGTCGGGACGAGGTCCTTCTCCCAGTTGACGCTTTGGTAGTCACAAACAGCCAGCGGCCAGTCCAGCGCTGGGTGAGAAATGGGACGCCAGAGGTTGATAATCTGGAAGCGGTGCTTCAAAAGTTCTTCGGCCTCTTCCTCTGGGACGTGGCGTCGAACACGGTTATGTGCCGCCTTGGGCGTCTGGTCGACGTGAACTCGAGGCACAGGCATACGCTTGTCGGTTTCTACTATCGGAGTATCGCCTGCCTCGCGACGTCGAACAGCTGGACGAAAAAAGGGAGACGTTGTACAGTCAGACATCGTCGCTATAAATCCAAAATGAAGAGAACCCACTATGGTCGAACAAAACGACTTTGCTCGCCCCGGTGAGTTTTTTAAGCAACTCAATACTCTCCGGGTAGTATTCCTTCTTGATCTCTTCATCGTTGGCGAAGGAGGTATGGCTGACAGGGTGCTTTCCGAAGTAGAAACCACTCTTATCGAGCGAAACACTGTCCTCTTTTCCGCGAACGTTCTCGATCTGGAGGACATATTCCTCAGTCGTGTAGTTAAGCCTAGGAACGCCTGCTGGAGGTTCGACAACGTAGTTGTATGGCTTACTACCGTCCGCGGGAGGGACAAAGTAGTGTAGCTTCGCTGGGACGGCGTCGATGTTGAGTCCGGACATTTTTTTAAATTTAAGTCAAGAGCTAAGGATGTAAGCAATGAGAGAAAGAGGTTCAATGGATTGGATGGATCATGGAAGATTTCGACGAGGTCTTTTATACTCTACAGTCTACAGTCTACTCAGGAACGTGAAGCATTTCGCCACCCAGAGCAATCGTTGCGTTATGGTCAATGCTGACTGACCGTTGAAGATCGACCGGAACCGTCACGCTCGGACAAGCTCGGCTTGGGATCCTATTGTATGGCCTCGTGAACGAGTCATGAAACCTTGAATGGGCGCGATAGCAAGCATAGGATTATTCCCGATTCCGTCAACTCCGGACGTGCTGCCAAGTCGATGGGCAATGGCATTCAGATAGTTTCTCCGTCTTTCCTGAAGGTGGCTCAGACAGACGTCCCCGGCCCATCATCTAACAGATATGACACATTATTACGAAGCGAAAATGAGCTGGATGAGATATTGCAAGTGGATACTGCTTTAGCTAGGAGTGGTAAGACCACAGTCCAAATCTTGGTAGCTATGGATTCAGCCCCCATTACTCCCTTACACATCGAACCTTCAACGGACACTGCCCGCCCTTCTCCACCTCTCCCTCAATAGTTGGCACCATAACAGCACACGCCTCCCGCCTTATGTTGTCGCATTCGGGAGTCGTGGAGAACTCAAAGTTTCCGACCAGCTCGACAAGGAAAGTCTGCAATTCAAGGACGCTACGCGGGGAAGAATATCAGCAGTGAATAGACCAGTTTCAGAAACTCGAAGGGCTCACGCAAACCGCCAACCGATACACGAGCGAACACCTCCGGAGAATGTCAAACTGGAAGTAGAAACAAAAGGCCATGCCCGTGTCAGAAACGCAAAACCAAAGATTCCGAGTTCGGAGGAAACACGTACAGATTCGCGAATACGCCCACCGACGTACCAACACCTTTCTGCGACTCGGCTGAGTCATTCTCGAGCCATCTCTCAGGCCTAAAAACATGAGCGTCTTCGCCGAACACTTCTTTACTCCTGTTGAGAATGGGCATTGCGCACCTTGGTTAGCATCCCTTTGCTCTTAACCAGAGTCAAACAGAGAACAAACCTATTATACGCCGCGATCGAAATCAACACTTTCTGTCCCTTTCGTACAGGAATCTCATTAATCTCCTTCCCACTCGTCATCTTGATGCCCTCACTAAGCGGTAAACAATCATCCGCATACGCCATCTTGGCGAGACGAATGGCAACAGCGTGGTAGCGCATTGATTCCTACAAACGCCAGAGCTGACCGGTAAGCAATTCCAATTGCTAGAGATATACCAGAGCAACCGACACCAACGGACCTTGAGCACGGCATTCAGATAAGGAAGTGAATCCAGATCCGCTGCTGTAAATCCCGAGCCGGAACGTCCTTCGGAGGCGATTTGACGCTCCTTGTCGTGGATTTCCTTTCGCAGCCTATCCTGAACTTGAGGGTGCCGAGCTAGCTCGAGGAGGGACCAGCTGAGGGAGTTGGCTGCGCAGGGACGAAGTCCTTCAATCAAAAACTGGGACTTTCGAAGTGAGTATGAGCACTCACCGGTCGTCTCATGTCCCGCAATAAACATGACGCTAGTCCGAGTCGTACATATCAAGCTCATAACCATAGTCACAGTCGAGGGGGGGGGGACTTACAGCATCTGCGCATAGAGCTCCTCTTCGCTAAGCCTATTCTTCTCACTCTGGGAAGCCATATTGGCTTTCACTACCGTGGGTCAGAACACAACACGAAAACGGGAACGATGATACTCACCCAAAAGTGACATAACATCCCTCCTCGAGCTCCCAGATTCGGCCACAACCTTCGACTTCTCCCGAACCAGCTCACTCGCAACCTCCCTCGCGACCTCTCTCGACTCTCTCCCCCTCGCAAGCCGAGGGTCGGATTTCGATAGATATTCGAGGAGACGGGACATCATCCCGATAGGAATGAAAGAAGTTAGGTGGCCTCGGATTAGTGCCTTGTCGGAGGGTGCGGCGAACATATCCGCGCTTGCCACGAGTTCATGTTCAGCTTCGGTACCACAAACTTTGATATATCCGGGAGAAGAGACTCACAAAAGGTTATGATACACATTAGCTAGCCGATTATCTTGGTTTTGCATGGCACCAAAGTTGTAGTCGAACCCCGCTGAACGGTAGAGTGAGGACTATGACGACTGTGTGGAAGGCTCAATTACCAACCATGCCCAATCGCGTCCAACGTAGCGCGAGATACCCATTTCGTCATGTCGAATACTTGGCCCTCGGCCTCATCTTGAGATAGAGAGAGCAGGTCTTTCCATTTATTCGTCAACTACAGGTCTTCAATCGATGAAACATTTGAACTAGAAACAATTCCTACTTACCACAGAAGCCGCCTCAGAGAACACAGGAACCAGCGCTTTCGCTTCAGGAGCACCAAATGCGGGGTTCATAATTCTCCGGTGTCTTTTGTGATCTTCACCTGCAGACGGGTAGGTTTTCGAGAACGAGGATGACGAATGGAAGTAACGAACCTTGTACATAGAGAATACTGGGACCTTCGGGGGGATCAATCATCAACTGAAAATGAACAATACAGGTTGAACGGTCTCTCAGTGCTCACCAGCAACAAAGAATGTGCTAGCACGCGATTCGGTAGGTTGTCCCCATCGGTAGCCTTGCAAGATATGTTGTACGGCTTTGGGATCGGATATGAGGAGGCGGTCTTCCTAGTGATGTGCATTCCATTTGCGTCAGGGTGACGGCTTGGGTCTCAGATCCAACTCACCCCAAAGGGTGCCTTATAACGAACGACATTTCCAAACTTTGAGGTCCATTCAAAATCGATCTAAGGATCCATAAATGTCAATGAGCACCACCCCCGTTACAAATGCATCGTATATGTACTTACCTCTCCTGCTTGTGTACGAAAGATCTCTCCCAGATGCCCTGTTTGTTCAAGAATTAATGGTCATGTTGACTGGGGGGCAATTCCAGCGACCAAACACCCATACCTATCAAAAACGAAGGACTCTTCGGACCTGGGAGATCAGCCACCGCAGACTTGCCAGTGTACTTGCGGTATCCATAGAGAAGAAATGCGATTGTAAGCCCTCCTATGACAGAAGCTGGAAAATGATGGAGCGAGTCGGATAGAGTCATCATGTTGGTGCGGTCGAACTGACGTTCGAGCCTTCATCTGGCTTTTATACCGCGCAGTGACCCACTAGACAGGAGTCCATAGGCGGGATAGCCGTATAAATTGAATTGAAACGCGTCATGATGATCCGAACGTATTGACGCGATGGTCCAATTGGTAGCCGGAACTTCCGAGGGCTTTACTGCCAAGCTGAGAAAACCGATTCATGCTAACACGGTGAGCGACCTGCGAGTTTGATGGTTCGAGTCAGGGTGAGTAGAGAGCCCTGTAGTAGAAGTACACACTGAAACCAGACGAACGTCTTCGTGAACCACCCATAAGACTGAGCAGTGAGCAAACCCGGCCTAGCGGCAAGTTATTCCCAAAATCCCCGCAGCCTTCTACTATCTCGATCGGAATTCAGTCATTTGCGTATCTGAGGTTATTTAGAATCTCTTCGTTGCGTGGGGAAAAGAAGTGAGCGACGATGATGGTGGTGGTCAAGGTCTAAGAAGAGTACAACCGTTAACCTAGCCAAGAAATTCAACTCCTTGACGGGCCGGACGGTCCGTGCCGAGGATGTTAACTTCCAAGTCAGTCCTTTCATGTACTGATCGTGAGCACTTACTCCTCCACCTGCCCTCCACGTCCAAGCGTCCAACAATCCAAATCGCGCTCACACCGCTCCCTCTGGCAGCATGAAGATCAGATACTTCGCGCAACTCAATTGTGCCTTCCTTTCCAGGTCTCATCTCCATGTATTCTATTCATCGCCCTGGTATCTTCGACACCCCGGTCGGATCCCTCACCTCGTGCCTTCAGAATTATCTTTCACGGCGTCCACAGAAAAGCATAGGGTTCTGAGGCATGCGGTTCGAGTTTAATATCGATATCGGCTGGGTTGAATGTATCGCTCATAATCTAGATTCGACGAAGTACATGAATCGATCGGAGGTTGGAATTCTTGGTGGTATCCACATGAGAATGGCCAGTTCCAGGTGACTTTCGACGCACACAGTACTTGACAGGTCCGAAAAAAGACGAGTCAAAGAGTCAGAGCCGCTTCCTCGGTATCTGTACTGTATCGACGGCGTGAGAATGGTACCAAAATGCAGACACCTACACATTCCCAGCGGCTAGGGATCAAGGGTATCTGGCATCTGGATATGTTGAAACCAGCGTGAGAGTCGAAATTACGCCTGACTACGCTGATTTTCCTGACCGCACGATTTTCGATGAGTTATGGCTCGGAAGGGAGGAAGTAAGGTTGATTACGAGGAAAAGATTACTCATACCAAGAATTGGAGGCCTGGAATGAGTCATATTACTCGGCGAACGCGGTTATACCCAAAACTGCAACGGTGGGCGCGGATTGCACAACGCCCATATTCGGGGCCGCTTTCCTTCCATAAGGATCGGCTCCCGAAGTCCAAAGTTCATTCGTATGAGCTTTCATGACTCGGAACCAAGCACCAACAAGACGTACTGTGTACCCAGGACCGACTGAGTGAGAAATCGATATAAGATATGGCAGGCGCATCTGGATATCATCAGTAAACCAAAATTCCCCTCAACACCTCAACGAACACTCATACTCATCTTTCAAAAGCTATGGCCGACTCCAGCTCAAAACCTATCATCTTTTTTGATATTGCTTCGGGGCCTCCAGTCCACACATTTGCTCCCAACCCATGGAAAACGCGGTACGTGCCCATCGGTAGCCTTGTTCTTATCAAAACCATCCTAACGTTCCCGGAAGCTACGCCCTCAACGTAAAACGCGTCCACTACCAAACCGAATGGGTTGACCTCCCCGACATCACCAACGTCCGCAAACGTCTCAACGCAGCACCCGTCCGAAAATTCGCAGATGGAGAAGACTTCTACACACTACCCGTCATCCAGGACCAAGAAAAAGGCGAAGTCGTAGGAGACTCGTTCGATATCGCGGTGTATCTCGATAAGACATATCCCGATTCTGGTGATCGACTCTTCCCGAATGGAGTAGCACTGAGCGCGGCGTTCAACAAATACGTGGATGAGGCTTTCACGAAGCATGTCATCTTGGTCGCACATGGGATGCCGTTCAACCCTGAGACGGCGGAGGTGTCGAAGGCGGAGTTTCTTCGGAGGACTGGATTGGAGAGGTGGGAGCAACTGGCTGTTGAGGGAGAGGAAAGGACGAAGAAGATTGAGGAATACAAGGTCGGACTGAACGATCTGGCTGCGGCGTACAAGTACAGACCAAACGCAGAGACACCGTGGTTGGAAGGAGGAACGTCGCCGACGTATGCGGATTTGATTGTGGGCGGGTGGTTGGCGATGATGAAGAATACGTTCAAGGAATGGGAGGACATGAAGACGTGGCACGACGGTTTGTGGGCCAGGATTGATTCCGAGCTTGAAAAGTTTGCGCAGACTCACTAGAGTACTTGACGTGAATGTACCAGATACTTAGCGCTCCAAAAAAATAGCGTTATTGAGGATAGACGGCAGAGGAAGATCGTCGCCAAAGTGCGCTTGGTCGACGTTGGTGACAAGGAGCAAAAACGCTTTGTAAGCTTCCGCAGCTATCACCCCGGATTCTCCCATCATGCTCCCCGAATTCACCGCTGCCCTCAAAACCTCGATGCTAATATCTCGGAAACGTCGACAGCCTTCCTCAGGATGATTAGGCTGGTAATAGAAGTGTCAGATTCAAATGTACGGTGCATACCTCATTTACGCCCTTTCGCAACGACCAAACTAGGCCGTCACTGGCATACTTGAATGAAGACTGGCACCGTCTGCATAACACCTCTGCTGACGAGGAAGGGATGAGGGATGCACTAGCATTGGCTACGAGGCATCTTCTGCTAGATGATCCAGGTTCCAAGGATACATCGTCGTCCATGGGTCCGACGGGTACGCCAGTACAATTGCTTTGAGCAGCTATGTCTACGCTTGGATACAAAAAACAACTTCGAAGTCGATGGGAGGAGAACATTCTGCTTTCTCTACTACACTGAATGTGCACTTATTCCAGGCTAGTGGGTCCTAATGCGAATATATTGAAGTCAGCGACGAAAAGGAAGAGATCAAGTCGAACGCAATCTTGATACTCACCAATGCAATTTGCCAGCTCACTCCTGACATCCTCCCAAGTTTCTTCGGTGATTTCTATCATCTTCCCTTGGCAGATGTCGAGCTGATCCGTCTTTAGTACGATATGATTATAAGGCTCCGGATTGTAATGTTTCTTCACTAGTTCAATCGCATCCTTATCAGTGCGAGTCAGGACTCGAGACGACTGGCAGATTTTCATAGCAAAAGACGTACGCTATAGGTAAGTGGCTTTTGTACCAGTTTCGGTGGGAGGTTCTCGTATCCCCATGCTGATGTGCTTAACAGCATAAGATTGGAAGTTGTGTTGGTGTTTGGAGCGTTTGTGGCCTCAGCATCGGTATAGTGGTGATTGGGTGCAAACGGGCTCGTCCTTTTTAAACTTCTCTTACGTCCACAAGCTTAATCTGTTGACAGCCAAACAGTCCGAGTCACTTGTAATCGAAAAGTTTAAATTGAGGTCTAGGGTGGGAAGAGCCACATAAACGACCATCATCATTTCCTGTCGTGGACACATACTCTCTTCCTCTGCCTCACCCACCCAACCTCAGTCAACCCTCTTCTGCGCAAAGCCTTGGATGTATATCAATCTTCGACCCCAGTCGGAATTTGGCTCGACGTCCTCTTGCCTTTTCCCCACTCTGTCGACAGCACCGTCTAATTGGAGACCTCTTTCACAGGAGTTTTCATGGGTCTGGGAAAGTGCAAACGTCGTGGACTGCTCTCGAACGTGTGGGGGAGTTTGTGGCGCGTATCATCTCTGATCTGCGTACTTTAAATCGTGCCTTGCAGACTTGGGATGGGTGACTGTTGGAGATGTGCTAGAGCGGTGGCTGATAGGTTGACGGGGGTGATTCATGTTCTATGGGGGGGCTTTATAGAACTCAAATGCTGATTTTGTGCGTATGTCTCGCTGGAGGATGTCGAGTTTGATCGACCTCGGCTCTCCGCGGTCGCTGAGTCAGAAGAGACATTTGCTCGGCTGTTAAATGTTGACGTTCGGGACTGACCTGGAGGCTTTTAAATAACGTTGGATTCAAGGTGCCTTTGCATTGTGAGTAATAGTATAGTGGCATGCCACAGTGGTAGTGCGAGGGGTGCGCCAGAGGTTGGGAGCAGTGAGCGGGGAGGGTCTGCTTAGTGGACGTTGGTGATGTGGAGGAACGATGCTTTGTCAGCGTCCGGCCTTCGACCCTAACCACAACAGTCGTCCCTGGACTGTTTCTCCGGAAGCTGCATCCACTCAACAACCCGAGATTGTGGCCATTCAATATGACCGACGGCTGACCGCCACGCCAGACCAATGAAGTCTGGGAACACGATGCTTGCTCCAACTCTCACCACTCGGTTGTCAGGACAAAATCAGGCCGGGATCCTCTGTATTTGTGCTCACGGTCGGTCTATTGCTACCGTCTACGAGACCGTACCTATAGGACTACTTTGACATCACTGAAACGCGAGGAGTCCTCGCCGGCATGGTATAAAAGTTCCCGAGCGCTTTGTCTACCAGTTGGTACAATCCCCTGGCCAACGCGATCTCGGCGAGTGCTGCTTTCTTCCTTTCGGGATACTGAATAGATGTCTAGTAAGTCGCCATCGACGCATAGCAACGAAACCATACTGACCTTCGCATCAGCACTCTCAAGGAATTTGACGTAGTCATCCACAGTATGTTTGACCTTAGCGCGATGGTGAGTTGAACGTTGGTACAAAGTTCAAACACCACAGTCACTCACAGCATTCCCGATTTTCGATACACTCCCCAACTTTGGCTCGAGATGAGATATCAGCCCTTGAAGCTTCATGAGGATGGACACCCCAACATGCCATCGACCTTGATTATTCTGGGATCGTTCCTGTTGATATTCCAACTTGTCCAATTCCGTGCGCTTCGCTTTGATATTCTTTTCGCAGCCTGAATCAATCAGATTGGGCTTAACAGGGCAAGCGCCGCAACTTACCTTCAACGATATCGATTGCGTCCCACAATGCCTTGATTGGGACAGTCGATTTGCCGGCCGTCTCAAACCTTTTCAAGTCGTCTTTCGTGACCCCTCGAGCTGGCCTTTCCCCCGTTCTGTCGGCTCCAGTCATGTCGGTGTTCCCGTTCCTCGGTCCCTCCTTGTTGGCTGCCATGGAGTCATTCGTGACCTTGGTCTTATCATTGCCGTCGATGTTACCCTTGATATCGCCCTTGTTGTCCTTGTTGTTGTCCTTGACGATCTCTCGGTCCCACAAACCAGTGACAACGTCTATCTAAAACGAATGTATTTCTATCAGCCACCCAACAATTCAATGGAAGAGAATATCCTGGGGGCTCACCAGCGACCGTGCTAGCGATATAGGCCCACACGCAAGCAAGAGCGTCAGTCTTTCCGAATATCCATTTAGACCAGTGCTCTTGAAGAAGCTAGGAATCATCTTCTCAATCTGATGTACGGTTCAGTTGAAGGAGATTTTCGAGAGGAGATAGGTCTTACCTCCTCGCTAGCGCTGTGAATTCCGGGTGAGAAAAAGAATCCGAGCGAGCGTCTGAAATCCGATAACTTACCTCTTCATCTCGTTTGTCAGACCCGCAATTTCCTCTATCAACTTCTTGATCTTGACGTCGTACAGTTTGGCGTTGGTGAGCTTGGCAGCGAAGTCTTCCGTCACGGTTTCGATTGCCTTGTGCATATCGTGGAAGCTGACAACAGGTTGATTGATATTGGTAAGTTTCTAAGTGTCCCGATTGTGATGTTAATTTTATAAAGCCGAATAAATGGTGAGTCGAACATACCTTCTCAGAGAAATTCTTGAACTCAACAACAACGTCCTTATCTAGGCCTTGCTCGGCAAGAGTCGACCAAATCTTGACGAAGGCTTGAACTAGGTGAGTGACTGACGAGTAAAGAAGTGAGTAAATCCTCACGTTGCACCGCAACAGTTTGCTGATCTGCGACTGTCTCCTTGAAAGCTCGGATTCCGGCTTTGTATCCCTTGAAACCAGTCCGTGAGTTCAGAATGGCTCCGTCCCGAACGACGACACTAACCTCCCTCGCAATTTTCCAGGATTCGGCCTGGGATTCGGACGCGAACTTATTCACTTTGTTCACTCGAACATCCTCCTCAACGAGAAGCGAATTTAATCTTTCTGTCAGGTCAAGGCTTTCCTGAATGTTGTCCCCGATTTCCTTGATCTCCTTCACGAACTCCTGCTGGCGAGAACCGCTGATAGCTTCGAGGACGGCTGCGGATACGTCGGCTGCGGAGGCTCTGGAATATGCGGGTGGGACTTCCTTTGGCATCTTTGGGTGTGTGTCTTCGCCCTATTGCCACGGTGTTTCTTATATCACTCAATCATCCCAATCACGGTTGGTTACGAATGGTAGCAGACCCCATGGGGCGCCCATCAGACTGCTGGAATTGTTAGAATCAGGAGGACCCACGGTATGTATGCCAATGGTGAAATTAGATCAATCTATCCACTTGGATGGCGCTAATACACGTACATTCTAAACGCCGCTGGGGAGCCTCGTTTGTTAGATCGAACAAGATTTTGAGACTCCCGAGATCTTGCAACCTGTGATCAAGACTCACAGCGGTCACCTACCATTCAAATTAGACTAGGTGCATCCCTGCTGTCGAACCCTCTTTGTTACGGGTCGCAAAAAACCCACAGATTTGTAGAGTTGTAACCAATCGGAGGGGAAATCGCCGAGGTGCTGCATTCATTCGAGCGGAATCGAAGCGCCAATCTAACACTTCTCGAGCATCAACTGGGTCGTGGTCACAGACCAGTCGTTGCATGGCGGGGGCTAGTCTCAGGTGACTACGGGGTTTCCCGAGGTTTCATCAAGTGGTTGGCAGCTTGAATAATCGGTACGGCTCGAGTACAAAACTCATAGTCGTTCCCCTTTTCTTAAACGCTACCATGGCTGCAAAGTTCCTTTCAGATCCTCTAGCGTCCTCCGCCTTTGACGACTCCCAGCGCAAACTGCTTGAAGCCTTCTTCGAGGTCCAATCAGAAGACAAGTCGACCGCCGAGATGCAAGCTGACAACAAGCTGGACTCCGAATACCTTCGTCCATCAAACCTCGAGGAGTTCGAAGCATCCGTCGAGTGGTCCGATTCTCAGAAGAATGCCTTGGACGTGTTCAGAAAGATCCGTAATAGCCCCGAGCTTCAAGAACAGGTTGCTGAGCAAGCCGCACAGCTTGGCGAGGATAATCGCGCCGTCCTTCGTGAAAGCTTGCAAGGTCTCGGTTCTCGAATATTGGAGATCAAGAGAGATTTCGAATTAGTCAACAACACTTTGATCAAGTTCGACAACAAGAAGTTCCACAAGCTCAACCCCGGAGATGGCACTACCGGAGGGGACCCCATTCCGCCTCTGCAACCACAGTGGAAGAAACATCAGGATGTGAGCTTAGAGTTATGACCGTCTCAACATCGACCCAATGCCCTGACACACCCAACAGCGCTTCAAAGAACTCATGAATAAATCACAGGAGACGGCTGCGTCAGCATCCTATCTTGCCAAAGGTTTGTTCGTAATTTGTGTTTAACCACAGACTCTGACACTCGTTCGTCAGATTATAAGAATGTCGTCCTGGAATTACTCGATAACAATGAAGTCGAGGCAGCCAAAACAGAACTTGAGAACTGGGCCCAGGTGAGCGGATCTCTTGGCCCACCACCAAAGCAACGAACGCAGCTAAACTACGTCTAGAAAGTTGAGTCGGAGCTCCAGAAGAACAGTCATAACCTCAGCAAGGACTTTGACGACCTGCGCAGCGAGATAAACACCTTCAAAACCGAGCTTGAAATGGCTATCCATGACGCGGAGGAACATGTCGAGCGAGAGCTCGCGGATTGCAGGGCCCGTATCAAAGGAATGGAAGCTGAAATGGCGAAATTCCAGACCACGGTGAGATGACGACTTCTGACCACGCTGATGCACAACAACCGTATTGACGTCGGCCTCAGGCCACTGTCGGTTGGCTCTCTTTGTTCTCAGGCGGATCCGCGGCTATCGGCGTGGGGGTTGCGATTGGTCTTGGGCTTTGCGCGATGACGCCCGTTGGTTGGGTGCTTGTGGCTGTAAGTTTTTCGCAAGCAGGGTTTTCAGTCTCTTCATCCTCACCTTCGGAACTCCCCAGCTTGCGTCAATCGCTGCTATCGGCGGATTGGCAGCTGGTGTTTATGGGGAGGTGAAGAAAGCCCGTGAGCAAAACTATGGTTTCCTACGCTCGCAAGTACACTTACAATCACCTTTCCAGGTACAGAGAATACGCTTGAATACCTGAACGACAAGCTGTCGAAGCTTACGGAACAGGAAAGCGAGGTCGCCGCATTGAAGGTACTATTCACCAAGGCAGATTATAAAATCACTTCAATTTGCAACTCCATTAATGTAATCTCCCGCATCTGGTCCATCGTACGTGTATCTCCACCTCTTTGGTCGGCTAATTTTACCTTCCGTGCCTAGTTCGCTCTCGAGGCGAGGAGCTTGAAGAGTGCACTCGATGATTTAGCTAGCCCCGTGACAGAGGCCGGCTTCCGACTTCGACTCGCTGCGTTAAAGATAGATTGGGAGTGGATGCAGACCAGTCTTGAGACGTATGCGACCCTCGTTTCCGAGGCAATGCCTGAAACGGAATGATTGGACATAGCACTATTCACTGAACGACATCTGGCTTCTTTTCTTGTATACTAGCTCGTTGATAACTCGGAGCAAGGTTATTTGAATCACAGGAAACGTCAGGGGAAACTAGTAAAAGGTTTGATGCCCTTGGGCGTAGCGCTAAGCCCCCTTATTCCCCGGTAAGCGGTAAATCAGGGCTCAAAGCATCCAGCATACATCCGGGCTGCCGCTGGTCTAAGATGCTATCTCAACCGAAGTCCGTGATCCCGGTGTTCACTAGCTAGTTGATAACTCGGAGCAGGGGTATTCTTGAACACCGGAAGCATCAGGGAAAGCTCTGGGAAACTAGTAGAAAGTTTGATGCCCTTGGGCGTAGCGCTAAACCCTCATATTCCCCAGTAAGGGGCTTGAAGCGTCCAGCATACATCTCTGGTTCAAGATGCTATGTCAACTGATGCCCGTCAAACATGAACCCCGGTGTTCACATTTCCACCTTCAATCCGTCCGTCCTGTTCATACTTTCCTTTCGTTACGCCGCAAGCTTCTCGTGAGCCCAACACAGAGCTACTATTTCAAGCACCTGTGCAGCAGCCGGACAGGGTTTGTCCTACCTTCAACGCGGACCTTGCAATTCCAGTTCGTCCGGCGGGAGAAGTATCAAGCGACAGATCTGCAACCCGCAACATGCAAGGAACTCAGTCTCGAATCGAGTCAATCTTTGACAATTCAATCCTGGGAGCTACTGACACGGTCCAAAAAAACATGGTCCTCGTGCCGTTCAAATGCCAGAAGTTTCATTCCGATTCAGTCCTTCGACAGGTTTTTTGGTAGATACTCGTTGCGATGTATCGGTACGACCACTCCAGGGATACACGCGCCAACCTCTGCCTTGATGGTTCTGTCATTCAGGAGGGAACTAAGGGGACGGGAAGAGACAGTAGTCCGAGAAAGTATTTTAGCTCAATGAAAGTACACACCGCTCGATAAGTATAATTCATAAGTAGCTACCTGATTCAAGTTTGAGCTTCTCTATGGCCAATTTGACCCCCGGACACTTGGATCGCTCTTTCCCATTTGGCCTCTTTCGATCTAATCCCATGGAACATAAACACAACAGAAAACCACGATGAGGCCGCGGGAAGACAAGGTAGTGTGAAAGGAGCACCGTAGTTCGAGCGTCAGCGGTAAGGTTCCGTAAGTGCTATCAGAAATTTCGCAGAACAAAAATGGGCATAAATCCCGGAGAGCTATATTCGAGTTGGATTCATCAGAGCATCACTTTTAACCTAGGCCAAACCGCGAATTAGATGGTAACCAACGCCACGAGGAACAAGTTTGATACCCGGTTCAATGGGAGAATCGACCGACGTGCCAATCTCCGACTTGAGGAACGGTGGGCGAGGCGCGGGGGCGGGACTGCCGATCGACCGAAGAAGTTCTGAATCTGGGGAGTCCTCATGACCTCGAAGTACTACCGTTGGAGGGCGAGATTGGCTGTCAGTCCGTCCATGACGGGCGTTTGTTAGTATAACTTCATCATCTTCAATCAGTATAACTCCCTTCGTGACGCCTCGAGTCCTAAGCCACCGAGGATGCGTGGGTGGTAACCGGAGAATAAGGGGGCTTAGCGCTACGCCCAAGGGTATACAACACCGTCTTCTCAGATCCAGAAATTCCGCGTCTACCCAAGGGCCCCATGACTACTTGATTTCTGGTGAAAGATCGACGTAACCCCGTTCTACCTGTCCTGCATATGACAGAGATGGGTTTTAAGTCAGTTTTAGTCTTGTTTAGAGCAAGAATTTCACTAGATTGAGATCTGAGCCAGCGAGTTGCTGTGTTCGTCGAACACCGAACGTCCTAAGCATCAGGTAGCGAGCATTCTTCACACCTTTGTGCGTCGAACAGTATTTCCAAGGCTCATACAAGGACGTTCTAGCTATTTACTGGTGGCGAGCTCATCGGCAATCAACCGGCCAGTAGACTTCGGATACTGAGCCGTCTTGATGTCCTCGACTCTAGCAGCCAAGTAGCGTCAAGATACTTAGTAGTATTTGAAATTCAGCCACAAAGGGACACCATAAGAAGAGTTACCAGCCAGAGCGTCATAGAGGCGCAGAATAGGAAGAGAAGTGGATGAGGAACATTCTTGAGTCTTGAAATCGAGTTTTGACGATGTCAAACGTCGGGGACGACGAGCTTTGTCAGCGCGGAGATGAATTTCTACACGCGGGCTGTCACAATCACATGTCGCAAATGGCGAATATGTCACTTGTACTGTAACTCAGTTTCTTTTCTCCGTCTGTCAGCCAAGTACCACGACCACCACGCCTATATGTGCCCCGCTACTGTCGCGGCTCTAGCTTTCTTCCTCGCGACATACAACATCATTTGGCTACTCTCAGGCATAAATGAAAAGCCATCGTGTAGCTGAAGTTCGGTTCCACGTGCCCTACTAGTACGATATCGAACACGCTCATTCAGCGCACATCTGTCAAATAAAGTTTGCAGGCTGTGTCCAGTGCTTGTACTTGCGTTTCTGCTGCGGACACCCCAACCTCGCCTACCTTTCTTTCCAAGTCCCCCACCCCTTTTCATCTTCAGTCTCTGCTCCCCATATCTTTGATTCGTTCCTTTGGCACCTATCACTCTCCCGCAACTCGCGATATCGATGTTGAGGCATAAAGTTTCTCTCCCTAAGAGTATGATGGGGAGCCCTGGTCTGCTGGTACTGGGCCCATCGGATCAGTCACTACCCTCGAAGCTAGTCGCCAAGCCAGCTAGCTATGCTGTGCGTCCCTTTTCTCCTCTTTTTCTTCTGTCTGTCGCTGTCTGCTCAGTCTCGTCCCGATCCTAGGATGCTATCGAATTGGTCAAAAAACACTTCGAAATATGCCCCGGGTATCGGGTGGTTCTCCAAACCAATGCCCTGGACATATGTGAGGGGAATATGTTAGAGATTACTAGCGATGCATGGGATTTGGTTGAGAATAGTCTCGTCAAGTTGTATTTTGAAGAGAAAAAGATCCAACAGATCAATTCGAAGCTTGCTCAGCTTGGAAGGACCAGAGCGCATTTCCAGTACGATCTTATCCTTGAATTTGGTAATCGATCTTCTCAATGTCGTTGCCAGAAACTTGAATACCTCTCGTTTCACCCCCAAGAACCACAGCAATCGAGTGCATCCAATTCATGCCGATAACTCTGGGATCGTTCGTGGATCCAACAACATGGATCTGGGTGGTGCGATGACCGTCTATGCAAAAACCTCGACGGGCAAGACTATCAGCCTCTCTGCCCAACCCGATGATACTATCGACAGTTTGAAAGCGAAGGTCCAAGACAAGGAGGGCATCCCTTCCGAATATCAACGGATGATCTTTGCCGGGAAGCAGCTCGAAGATGGCAGAACACTGAGCGATTATAACATCCAGAGGGACGCGACTATCCATATAGTTCTGAAATTGCGGGGAGGCAAGCCGGTTGTCTACCTCTTCTCCCCCCGTGAAGTGGAAGCGAGGGTAAGACTGGGTCTGATCAGGGAATGGGAGTTCTCCGCCATCTATCCCGTGGTCCCGGTCAAGCAATTGGACGCAACTGGCGCCGGAAAGGTTCGCCAGGTCATAGAATGGAATGTGGACACACGCACAGACGGTTCGTTGTACGAAAAGAACACTGGGCTAGAGGCAGCGTATCTTTATTGGGAAGCACAGTGAGTGATAGCAATGTGTTTTCTGGTTGATGCCGCTGACATCCCCAATCGTGTCTAGTACTTGTGTGGATACGGAAATCCCCTCTCCTCCATCATCTCCTCGTCTGGAAGAGAGAGTACTCGATCCGAGGTTCATCCCCACAGAGGCCCGGGTCACACCCAAAGGCTCCGTTCTACTATCCATCGAGGGTCTCCCCGCGTATCTTGATAAGGCATTGAAAGTGTTGTCGCTTCACACGGAAGCACGTACTTCCTTCATCACGTTCGTCTTTTGTTCAGTTGGCCTGGCCGCCTACCCTTATCTAACACGACTTCTGGTGTCTATAGGTATTGGCTTCCCTCGTTCCTGAAGCACACCCACATCGCTCTCCGATTCCTCCCTCAATCCGAGTACGAAGGGGCGGCCCCATTGGATATAACACCCACTCCAGATGTGGTGACGCGTGTGTTCATGCTTTTCCGGGGTGTTAAGCTTGAGGAGATGGACGAATGGGAGGAAGCGGCGGAATGTGCGTCCGATGATGTCGAATTCTGGACAGCTACTGTTGGTGTCGATTTGCAGAGCGCGCTGGATAAAGAATCATTTAGGGTTTTAGAATGGGGAGGGATGGAGGTCGTTTGATTCTTGAGGGACGCGCTGAATCCATAGTATTCTTCTCAAACAATTGTACAACTAGTTCGTGTCAGAGATTTATTCCGTGTATAGTCTAAAAGTTGTTCTTGGAAGTATCGATAAAACCGAACTCTTTCGGAGCTGAATTGTTCACGTACTGACACGACGCAGTCACTTATTGTCCGCGCAGGGTTCGACTGTGTTTTCGTCTGCGGATATTGAGCTCTGGGTAGCTGTTGCTGGTGTTGATCCGCATAAAGATCTGGACGGACGACTGTTCAGGGCTCTAAAATGGGGTGGGATGGAGGTGTTAAGTTGAGATCGTACTACACGATTACTTACCATTTTCAAGCTTTGTAAACCGCTTTTATAGAACGACGGATGATGTCGGAGTTGCGAGCCTGTTGAATTGCACATCAAGGTCACCGGTCAGGCCTGTTCCAGTCTGAGTACTTTAATACTACTTTGCAGACTTCCCTGGCCCAGCGTGATTTGGCGCGAGTTGTCACAGTCACGTGTCATGCCATGACGAGCACTTGAACTTCCCACAACCACCATGTCCCATCCTGATCCTAGCTCTCCGTCATCGCATCGGTCAATGCAATCGGGCTACTCTGGCATGAAAGGACGTCACTGTGCGTTCGAAGTTCGGTTCCACATGCCCTACCACAGGTATTAAACCCGCTCATTTAGCGCATCAGATAAAGATGCGGGCTGTGTTTCCAGAGCTTGTACTTGCTGCGGACGTCCCAATAGCGCTCGCCTCTGCTTCCACATTCCCCGCTTCAGTCTCTGCTTCCACATTTCCCGCTTCAGTCTCTGTCCCCATATTCTCAACTCGTTTCGTCATTCTATGTGGCATCAGGCTGCCTCTAAGAGTACCATGGCGGGGCATGGTCTGCTAGTACTTGGCCCATCGGATCAGTCACTCCCCTCGAAGCTAGTCGCCAAGCCATCCAGCTACGCTGTACATCCCTTTTCTCTATTTTCCTTCTGTCTATTGTTTTTTACTCACATTTTTGTTCCGATCCCAGGGCGCAATCGAATCGGTCAAAAAGCATTTCAACATATGTCCCGGGTATCAGGTCGTTCTCCAAACCAATGCTCTGGATATATGTGAAGGGAGTATGTTAGAAATCACCGAGGAAGCTTGGGATTTGGTTGGGAACAGCCTTGCCAAGCTGTATTTCGAAGAGAAAGTGGATGATTCGCAGAGTAATGAATGGCGAGCCGGTCCTGTGTGGAGACCCAGGCAAGGGCCCAGGTACGATTTTATCCTGACATCTACTGGCCACGCATTTTCCTCAATATCGTCGGTCAGAAACTCGAATACCTCTCGTCCCACCCCAAAGAACCACAGGAATCAAACGCGTCCCTCTCATGCCGACAACTCTGGGATTGCTCGTGGATTCGATGATCTGGATTTAGCTGGCCCGATGGAAATTTTTATCAAAACCTTGACAGGTAAAACCGTCACCATCTCTTCCCAGCCCAACGATACTATCTCGAATATCAAGGCTAAAATCCAAGACAAGGAGGGTATACTACCCGAACACCAACGGATCATCTTTGCTAGGCAGCACCTTGTAGA
>JANHQD010001691.1:4100-96625 GCA_024721195.1 Marasmius sp. AFHP31 | reverse complement strand
TAAGTTATTTCGGGATTCTATGGGTTGTCCCTTGGAACGTCATACTTCGCTCATGACATGAGGATGGGAATATGTTTGTTTTTTCGTGCAGCGTCACAGGGAATCTGAAGGTACCTCGAGATGCTTCTTACCGCAGAAAGCTGATAAGACATCACAGTGTGGTCCGGCCATCATCGCAATGATAGGGCAACAACCGGGATATCCGCTTATGCCGACAGCGACTCGCGGATTCTTTGTTCAACATGTACTGCATTCACCGTTGAGAAGACAGGGGTCGTAGACCGATGTATTCAATGAAAGCTCGTACCTTCCACTGTCCAGGATATACGCGAGATCAACGGAATCCTTGAGCACCAGTATTCAAGTAACGCGACGTGTGGCGCGACCGAGCGCCACCATTCCTAACCATTTGTTGATCATCTGCGGTCAAAGCATCCTCCTCATTGACATAGCCAGAAGAGAGCCCTTATTTCACGAACTTGAAGTTATGTGCACCTGAGAACACCATCGTAAGCGCTATTCGTATCTGGACGGAGGAGCTTGCGCCAGAGGTATCAATGGGTCTTTTCTGTCAGCTTCAGTGAAGTAAACCCGTGCAGTCCCGGATTGCATTGTTGCGAGACCAGAACTTACTTACTGTCTGTTCGGCGAACCTAGGGGATGCACCGGAAGCTCTAGGACGGCCATCAAGGTCACATCAAGCCCGATGCAAGATCGTTTTGCAATGAAGGACTGATGTAAGGAGTTTGCCATGTCCCGAAGTGAGCTTTGAGAATTTCCTCACGACTCTAGAGTTCGAGGGTTCACGAGCGACGAGTTTTGAACGCAATTTGAATGGATTTCGAGGGAATGTTGTTGGGTTTGGCATTGCAGATCTCTGGAGACGATTCATTTTCAATGAGGGTAAAGGTTGAAGAATGAGCATAAAAACATTGCTTGAGGTGTGTTAGATTGTGATGGTTGAATCCAAGAGCCTCCAGTCCAAGACTTTAAGCTTTAAGAGTTTCCGAGGTGACGGTGACGTCGATAGAGTGACTCCGGGTCACCACCACGAATGGGGAAGCCTGATCAGATCAAGGTTGGCGATCAATTGATGCGTCGAGGTGGTAACGCTTCCGTTTCCTGCTTTGACCTCCTCCTCCACTCCTCCTTCAGTTCTCGACAGGATCCTTCGTACTTTCTCTCTGCTTCGTCCCCCAGAAACCCTCAATTTACTCAGATCGTCATGCTTGACTAAACACAACCGATACACGGCCAAACAATGACCCCTTCAAATAGGCCTGTCCTCCCAGAACTCTTATCTTTCCTCCAGGCTTAATAACCTACCCCCATCATCTCTACATTTGCACTCACCCTGCACTCGCCCTCAAAGATGATTTCCTGCGTAAGATTCGTGCTCTTACAGCCCTCAGCCTCGACATTTGTGTCTCGTCGGTCACCATCCGAGACATATCGGTCTTGGTCATCGCACCCGCCGCCGTCGTTGTCGCTAGTTTCGTCGTCGCCGGTAGCCTCTATACCCCCTATACCACCTCCGACTTCTCTTCCCCTTCCCTTTCCTCCCCCACCGGCTCTATCGATACCGTTCGACTCTCAAGCCCGGTCCTCGTGGAAATGATCCCTTTTCCCGCCAACCAGGACGACACCTTGTAGCCCGCCGCCGACGAGTATAAGACCGATCTCGGACTGACCTTCAAGGACGCAGACTCGGATATTGCTCGACTGATGAACATAGTCGCCCTGCACACCATCGTCTATTCGACTTTGCCCCTCCTCGTGCTGGTCACTTTGAGGGTGTAGATGTTGGACGAAGTTGTGGACTCGTCTCTCGGCTACTGGGCTGGGACGCGATGGGGAGTCGGAGAGGGAGTTTACGTGGACGACTGAGTATGGAGACGATAGTTGGTTGCTCTACAGGCCCCTTTATACGGAGATGGAGGAGAAGAAGTCGGTGTGGAGGAGGATTCGGTCGGGGTTGAAGAAGGTGTTGAGGAGACGTTTCTGAACTGCTTCTGCTAGGTCAATCTGGTCCTCTGGCTCTACTGGTGCTTGCTTCTCTGGCTTATGGACACTCGGCGACTCTTCTTGTGCTCTCTGGCTCTGGCTCTGGCTCTGACTCTGGCTCTTGGACTCCGGGTGCTTCTCTCTATTTTCTCCTCGCTGCCTGTCGTTTAGTCATGATACCCGTTTAGTAGTCGGTTGCCTCGTCGGCGTCTGCCTTATGGGCTACAGGCGCCACTTCATTTCCGTGTTTCTCCTCTTTTATATCTTTTGTCCACATTATTCATCTATAACCTCGTGAGATATACCCAGATACCCTCTTCTTGCCTCTTCTCTCCCGAAAGCCCTAATCACACCTTCTTCGCCCTGTTTACCTTACGAGCATACTGAGACGACATCGGGCTCGCTAATCACTCTTCCCCTTTTCTCTTTTGCTCTGATCAATGTCCGGACACCCTACCTGTAACCTCTGTTGCTATACGTTTTGATACCCTGATCATACGTTTCACGGGATTTGGTCAATCATTAACCCACGACACCCACTGATATCCTAATACTACTGTTACATGGTACCCGTCTTAGCCATAAGCCACTGCCAGCTGGTCTACCAGCTGGCGGTGGTCGCCCGGAGGTGAGCATCTTTCAGCCCTACCCTTTCCCGCGTAACTGACTCACTTGTACGCTATACCCCCCAAATAGAAACAGCAATAGGAAGGGGGAAGAGCCGGATTGGCAGTGGCGACGGCTAAAGTTATCTGTTCACAGCTCAGATAATTCCCTATATACAGGATTGCCCAATAATTTACTTATCATGCATTATTCATGCATTATTAACTTCTAAACTGCGTATCGCCGTCCGATAATCATTGAGTGGATCTTGTGGATCTTGCAGGATGGGGAGAAAGGTATTCCTGGGATCTTTGAGATCCCTTGCCGTGCCTCAAGGCCTCAAGCGCTTAGGGTTTGATTCTGTCGAGGTTCAGTCGCACCTCCCGATCGCGACGGGGATCTACACGGTGGTTCAGCACACGTAGATATTCATAGCGCTACATTCGAGTCTAATATACCTATGTTCACTAATTAATCAGCATCGCCGTATGAATTAGTATCGTCGTGTATAACGACAGCCCAGATTTAGTACCAATAAAGAGGGGAGAAAAAAAGAGTGAAACAGAAAGAACGTGGTGGTTGATGTACATGTCACGGTGGACGGCAAGTTCCTCTCTTGATGTGCCGGTTGAGGTCGCTCCTTGCCCCGAATGGCCGGAGGCAGAGGTCGCATTGGTACGGCCGCTCGTTGCGGTGAGATCGCTTATGGTCTGGGGAAAACGGAGTGAGTGCAACGACACATGTCCCGCTGATCGTTTCCGGGAAGACTTACACTCCAAGTTGTGCTTCTGCGTAAATCCTTGGGATGTACAGCCCGGCACGTCGCAAAAGTATTTTGGCTCCCTCCTCCTGAGTGACCTGGCGACCAGGGTATTGGCCATGGAACCTACGATTGGCCGCTCGACGTTTGCATCGGATGAAGGGACGCTGGGAACTTCTAATGTGGTGCTTTGAATGATTACGGGAGAATGGGGAGCTATCACTGATTGGGGTCCAACATCAGCCACCTCCGACGCAGGTGATCTTGGTATGGTGGGAGAGTCGTAATATTCAAAACTGAAAGGCGTATTGGAACCAGAAGCATATTGATGTGGATAGTCGGTGGAAGCCATCGGAGGAGTCGGTTGAGATGACACCGGTGGTGTGTAGTACGCCTGACTGTAGACCTGGGGGACATGCTCTGGAAAATAGCTGGGGGGCGTTCGGAGCTCCTGGGAAGACCTTAGATCAAGAGTGCTATCATGGGATTGCGGGAAATAGGACTGCGAGTCGTATACCTGGGGGGGAACGGCCTGAGATGCAGAAGTTTGGAAGGAGTGGTCCTCGAAGGCAGGGTGATGATCGGACCCTCCGTCTTCCAAGCAAATATGAGCTGCAGCAAAAGGACACAGAATCGCCCAGTACGGACCGTGCTGGCCCCCCCATGGAGAGAAGGAACTTTGTCTCGACTGACCGTCGTCCCCAGTGCTCAGGTGGTCCCTGTTCACAGTGAGAATTGGATAATACACGTTAAAAAGACGACTTACCAAGAATCAGAAGACATGAAGCTGGACTCGAGGGGGGTTGGTCCAAAAGTGCATACACTGTCGGCATCCTGAGTGCCTTAAATACCACTCGCGAAAGTACCAGCTGACCAAACGGCGAGCTGTAACACCGGAAGATTGGAGCAGAATCGCGCAGCCAAAACATTCGGGACCTTCAAGCTGTGCAGAAGGTTTGTTCTGTAAATGAAAGCAGTCGAAGGACGAACGAATTTCTTTGAGCGCACAGCACTTGAGGTTTACGTACTGCGGAGAGATTAGAATGTCCAAGTCGCGAATTCGTTGAACATATCCTGATCATGAGCCATGTGTCCACTGCGGTATCGCAAATTTACACTCGGCATCGACACTTTCTTCTAGATCGACGTCGCGCATAATTTCTCCGGTTGCAAAGATAGAAAACAAGGCCTCTAGAAGGCGCGGGAGTGCACAGAACTCTTAAGTTCGGTCACAATCTTGAATACCGACATTAGGTTAACGACTTCGCTAGAAATTAAAGGCTGTACGTCTCCGGACATTCTGAGTCCACATATGGTAATCGGAGGTTGTGGTCGGGATTCTTTCGTATTGAAGGGCACTTTCTACTCCAAGGTTTCCCACAGCAATGCGACGAGCATGGGCGAGTGTGGGCGCCCTTGCAGCAAAGGAAATGCCCAAATAGGCAGTCTGGGTGTCGTGATATGGAGTTCAATTCAAACATTGCCGAAAACGGCTGAGGTTGTCGACAGACCTGACTGTCCTCGTGAGTCGGTAGCGAAAAACTTCCAGTTTTCGAGGCCACCGGGTGCTCCCACCTCGGAGAAGTACGAGTTCCGAGAAACGATAGGAAACGACGTGAACAGGGGCCAATCTGGGGGTGTTAAGCCTTTCACCCTGATCGGGAAAGGTACAAATCAGTCAAGACTCGACTCGACTTAGAGATTGCTGTGCGTTGAGGGAAGATGAGGGCCACTGCTTCGCGCACATGACCAAGGTGGTGATACGCCCTGAATCTTGGCACCTGAATCCCGACAATATACATACCGTTGATACAATACTTACTAGAGTCAGTATCCGCCCAACATGTAACAAAGCAGAGAAGTTTTTCGGATGCCCAGGCCCCGAGCAAAGCTGTAACATGGCGATGCGTTCCATAGAAAATCGACAAAAGAAAGCTTGGGAGGCCCGAGGACATGACTGGAAGCTTGAAGTTCGTTATCGAACTTGAGCTTGAAGTTGGTCAGACTGAAAGATCGATTCTCGAGCCGCGTCACATGACATAAATCCTGATCCCAGGATGAACAGAAAGGCTGCCCCAGCAGTGAGTTTTGAGAGCAAGAGGCGACATACGCGACGATAGCTCGGCGGAAATTGAGAATCTCGAAGGTAGACTAGGAGGCTGTTGGTCGCCTTGAGGCAAGGGCGCACATTGCACAGCCACCGCACGCAACGCTTGTTCTGAGCCCGTCACCCAATTGTTCATCCGCTCGAAGACGTCCTCTGCAAGTACCATCTCAGCCTCGACCATTTCCCTTCATTTCGACACCGCAACGGAAGTTGTGAGTGACCATTTTCGGTTGGCTACGAGTGCCACAGCATCTCCAGTCCGGTCCCACCTCATACTGCCATCCCAACCACCAACTCGTCCAAGAAAGACTCATTTTGTTGTATTGTACACGGGTTGAGGCCATGGATATCGTGAATAAGGTCATGGAATATCTGTCTCGGTGGAAAAAGGGCGGGGACGTTGAATGGTATGGTTTACTAGTCGCGTGGTTCATTTCCTTCAGCTAATACCCTCGGCAGTCGCCAGTTACTCATTGGCCCTCATTCCAATCCCTCTGACCCAGCATCCATTGACGTCTTGGTCACCGTCTATGGTGCTCTTCTTTCCTCGACGCTGGTAGCTCGCCCCCCAAAACATGCATTGACCGTGGATGACTTCGTCTCTTTCGTTCAATCTGTCTTCGAGCACCTTCCTTCGACCTCCTCAGCTATACGTTCTTCTAACTCGTCGGTTTTTGGGGAACAGGTAGTCGACATAGTCTGGTCTCTGGATGCCGAGCTCGACGAAGTCTTTTACGACGCAAAGGCGCTCATTACGAGTTGCGGAGAGCAGACTGGAGACAAAGTATCCTCGCTGGTAGCACCTGCAAGCAAGGTCAAGCAAAATGTCGAAGCGGATAAGGCTACTATTGCAAGTGTGGTGAAAAGGCTCTTGGTGCGTGACTTGTTTTCTGCAAATTGAAGGGTTCTAATCATTAAATGTCAACATTTTCTAGACGCTCGGCATTCTCGATGCGACTTGCTGTCGGGAGCGGTTGGATTCGGCAATTCTGGAGAGTGTTGGTCTTATAACGGACAAAGCGGCGCTGGACAGAAAAGAGATCAGGACGAAAACTGCTCTATTGTACGTCGCCTTACACAGGTTCTGACCTTCACGTCTTCTCATTTCTTATATTTTTAGCTACAAGCAGAACAAGTTCAACTTGCTGCGAGAACAATCAGAAGGTTACAGCAAACTCACAGTCGAACTCACGAGTAATTTGGGTCCCGCGCATGCTTCGGGCACCGGTCGACCCCTTGAGACCTACAGATCAATCTTGGAGCGCGCTCGCCCCGTCTGGGAGAAGATCATCAGTCTCATAGGCTACTTCGACCTGGATCCTAATAAAGCACTCGACATCATCTTAGATGTCATGTCAGTGCATCTCGCGTCCCATTACACTTTCTTTATCGCCCTCCTTTCACATTCACCATGGTTCCAGTCCAGCGTGGAACGAGTCAACCTGAAGGACGAAATTATGTCGGCAGATCCACCAGTCGGACAGTACCGGGGAAAAACTTTGGATGAAGTGCTTTCCTTGGCGGATAGACGGTCAAGACGTGCAATTACAAAGAAAGGCCCAAGCGTTCTGGCGCAAGTCCTCGGGTTCAAACTCGCGCATTACCAGGTGCGATTTCCCTAAAGTTGACGCTGGATATTATTGTCTAAATATATCCAACAGTCACCAGATGTTCACGAACAGCCTCCAAAATCGCTTTATCTCACCGCGGCAATTCTGATAAGAGAGGGTTTTATTGAGTTGGAAGATCTGTATCCTCATGTGCGTTACCTTCTTGTATTTCCTCCATATGCCACTCATTTTTTACCAGCTTTCGCCGAGTGACGACGACATGAGCAAAGCCCATGATGCGTACAAGAAGGACGTCGAAAACAGGATTCAGGGCGCAAAGTTCAGCCAGTTAGCAATGGCCGCGCCGCTTGAGTCCAGTTCAAATACCTCTTCCAAATCCAAGACGCCAGCTCCAGCACCCACTGAACCCAAGAAACCCGAGCCCAAGGAACTTCGGAACCAAAAGGCCGACCTTGTTTCTGCTCTACTGTCCGTTGGCTCATTGAAATCAGCTATCGCGATCATATCAAAGTTTCCGTGGCTCGTGGACGCCCACCCAGACATAGCTGACTTGATGCTTCGAGTGTTATCGTACTCCCTAGAGCCGTTGTATCAGTCGGAGCTTGTCACCAAGGGTCGGGCACCTGGATTCTCTCAGTCTCGCGCCAGATACGGTACGACTGGTTTGGTCCAACCGGGTCCCAAAAAGCAACTCCTTACTCTCTGTGCCCCAACACCTCCTTGCACTCACACTACCGATTTCGTCTTCTTTTTCCCTGACTGGGCTGAGCTCGTACCACTCTCTACTTGTATGGAAGACTTGGTGGATGTTACAGAGCCTCTTATGCGGTTCGTTGGCCTCCATGTCTCACGAGACCCTCTATTCCTTGCCAAGTTCGTCAGGCTTGGTCGCAAGCAGCTGTCCGTTGTTGTCAGTGACCCGCCGTTCGTACGAGATTTGGACATAGCTCATCTGTATTTCCTTTGTAGGCACCCACCGACTCACAAACTAGCGAAGAAGACCCGGTCCGTGCGTTTTGGTTCCAGGCTGCTCGACTTTATCTGCTACCAGCGCTACCTTTGATCAGAGGGAATGCTGTTTGTGCGGTCGATGTCTATAACATCATCAAGACGTTTGATGTCACCGCTAGATGGAAGCTGTACGGCGAATGGAGGTCGTCGACATACAAGTCGCATCCCGAACTTCGTATCCGGCAAGTCCAAGCTGACAGAGAATCGAAGGGTATCTTGAGGCGACTCTCGCTGAATACCATCGACTCCCTTGCTGGCCCTGTCGCCAAGTTGTGCCATTCAAACCCCTGTATCTTCCTCACGAACTGTGTGAACCAGGTCATGGCATACGACAACTTGGCACAGGTTGTGATATTGGCTCTCCGATATGTTACTCTCTTTGGGTTTGATATCTTGGTCTTCATCATCCTGGATGCGCTTTCCAACCCCAACAAAGATCGAGTGAAGGATGATGGTGTCAACACGTCAGATTGGTTGCTCAGTGTGTAATTGTCGTTGACCTATGTTTGTTTCAGAGCTGATCAATATTTGTTCCCGCAGGTCTTGCATCATTTGCAGGAATGGTTTTCAGGCGATTCGGGACCGACTTGGGCCCGTACCTGAAGTATATTGTCCATCAGCTCCAACAGGGTCAAACCACCGAAATTGTCGTGCTTCGGGAACTTATATGGAAAATGGCGGGTATCGAGCCGTTGCCAAGTCTGTCTGACGCACAGGTCATCGCAATGGCGGGTGGACCTGCGTTGCGCATCGAGGCCATTGCTTCGAATACTCGTGGGGCTAGACTTGAGCCAGGTGACGCCACTTTGAAAGCCCCCCAGAGACTTGGGAAAGCACTTGTTGAAGGCTCTTTGGCACTCCCTCTCCTGATTCAAGTCGCTCAGCAAAGACAGTCAGCGATCTTCCAGGCAAGAGATGCTCATCTGAAGTCCCTGGCGAGTCTGTACGACACGGTGAGAAGCCATCAATCCCAAGTCAAGCACAGTTTTTTAACAATGTCTTGTAGACCCACGGTGTCCTTCTACAATACCTGGAACTTCTCACCACGCCTCAAGTTGTTTCGGCACAAGATTATGGTACCAAGATTCTCCCCGCTCTCGGTGATCTCGGCGAACTGTATGGCATCTCTCCTTCGATATGCATGCAAATCATGAGACCTGTGCTGCGTGACCAACTTCTGGTAAGGCAACTCCGTCGTTTGTCTCGACTTTGCTCACTCCCATGTTTTAGCAAACTGCCCTGAAAATGGTCGAAGAGGAACGCAAGGTCAACGAAGAGGCGGAGAAGCGCTTGAAGGAGAGATTGACAGCCAAACGGGAGACGACCTCGAGAGTTGCATCTCCAGCACTCGCCAGCAAGGACAGCTCCGAGAGCGCTCCTGAGTCGAAGCCTAATCCTGTTGAGAACAGTGAAGATGTGTCGATGGAGCCGGAACCCAAATCAGCCCCAGAGGTACGAAGCCCCAGGTATATGGGACGAATATCGACTCAATCCTCCTTCCAGAGTCCGTGGTTGCCGCAGCTCGCTGCTCTGTTTGACGAGGTCAAACGAATTATTCCTCCTCATGTGTATGATATCCTGGGGTGAGGACATGTTTCAGCACACTTTATTCGTTGTACTCATATCGTCATAGTCCTGGCTTTTACCTCACATTCTGGCAACTCTCGACGTACGACCTGTCGCCCCCTGGCTTGAGGTATGATGAGGAGGTGGCGACTCTTCGAACTCTGATACGACAAGAGGATGCAAAATATATCGCTGCCGATCGTTCTGCTGACCGCTCGCGACGCCAGTCGGCTAATGTACACCGACTTCGTCGTGATCGATATACGACATTCGTGGATACCCTCACGCAAGAGTTCAAGGAGCAGACCGTTTCTCGTGTATTCACCTTGAAGCGGCTTTCGCGAGAAAAGCAGCACTGGTTCCCTAATGGTCAGTTTCGGAATCCCCTTCCCTCTATGACAAAGTCTGATTGTTTTATGCAGGGTGGAAGAAGGCGAATGCACTCTTGGACATTCTCATTGAGCATTGTTTACAACCGCGGTGTCTATTGTCGCCCATGGATGCCGACTTTTGTGCTCAATTCGTGAAGGTGATGCACACCCAAGGCACGCCAGGTTTCTATACCCTCTCGTGCTATGATAAGGTATGCACAAACCTTTTCAGTGCCTTTTCAGTCAGCTAACCGTAACTATCAAGCTTCTCGGAGACGCGGCGAAGGTTATCATTTTCTCGTGTAGTGAATATGAGGCTCGAAACTACGGCAAGAGGGTTTGCTTATTCTACGCGTTTTCTTGGCTTACAGGCATTTCAGGACGTTTCCTATTGGGACTGCTCACGGACCTGTCAAAATGGCATCAAGACGAGCAAGCCTACATTCAGGATAATCGTTCCAAGGTCGGAGGGAAGACAATCCTGCATTCCGGTCTCCAGACCAAGTATCAGATTCCGATGCCACCAGAGAATCAGTTAAAATGGAGAGAATTCAAGACCATCCTCCGCAAATGGCACAAGAAGTTGACCAACGTGAGTAAATTATAGTGTGTCAATGGGGGATGCGCTCATCTCCTCCTTCAGGCGTTCGTGGAATGCATTCAAACACGCGAATACATGCATGTGTACAATGCAATCATCGTCTTGAAGGAAATTCTTCCCGTTTTCCCCGTCGCCTCTGTTTATATCGAAGGCGGTGCGCTACTTGACCGTGCTGTTGATCAATTCCAAGAAAAGGAAGATCGTGACAACCTCAAGATTCTTGCTAAGGCGTGAGTTCGTCATGAAACTTGCCTTTTCACTCTCATTGATAGGGCAATAGTTACTCTGCGAGTTTGAAGAAGCGGGAAAACCTGTGGGCAACGGTCAAACCACCTACCAAGGTAAGGACATCATCGTTCAGCAGAGTGTGTTACTGACTGATTTGTCAACATAGCCAAGTGCTTCGGCAGCTCCATCACCCAAACCCACAACTTCCAGTATTCCAGAGAAACCTCGTGCAGCACCTCCAACAGGCCCCAGTTCTCAGACATCTGGCGAGAACAAAAGGGCACCTGGAACGCCACAACCGAGTGCTTCAACGCCTTCAGCGCCACGTGCTCAGCTCGCCAATACCACCAAGCCCCCTCCCGATAAACCATCTGCTAATGGTCCTTCTGCCACTGGCAAATCTGGCATGGAAAAGTAACGTTATCCGTCGTACGATTATGACTACATGGCTGACCTTTTCGTTCTGCTTCACAGCGTCCCACGACCTCCTGTTGTCAAACGAGTTCGACCCGAGGCCCGGCCCAATTCGCCTCAAATCCCAAACGGCGCTTCAGATACTGCCAAACCTTCATCTGGAGGCAAGGAAGAAAGTGTCGCCACGACTCACAACGCGCCATCGCAACCAGCTCCTAATTCTCGCATTACGTCACTCAAAGAAACGACTGGTACAGGAGCGCAACCTCCGCAATCCCCCCGTGGTGCAAGGCGGAATGAGGACAACAGAGCACCACTTACTGAACCTGCCGCCACCATGCCCCCTCCTGTCGTCCCTAGTCAGACGTCTTCGGCCAATGAATTGCGTGAGACTGCAAAGCAGACCGTACAAAATCGCCAGGACAAGACCAACGAAGAACGGGACAGGGAAAGGTCGTTACGTCCAGCCAATGAGGCTCGTAGTCAAAATGGTTCCGCGGCTCCTTCGCCTCGTGTACGCTCGCCTTCTCCGTCGACACGACCTGGAACAAGAAATCACAGTGTTGATAGTCGTGCGAGTGGTGGGAGAACTCGATCCGACCGTGCCAACAACGCTGAGGGCGACGACAAACGCACGTCCGATCGGGAGTCTCGCGGTGAATCTTCGAGAGATCATGCTCCAATCAGACGTGATAGTGTTACACATTCACGTAGTGACAGAGCTCGAGACAGAGATGGCGAACGGGACAAGGAGCGGGAAAGTCGTCGCGATAGGCATGGGGACCGAGAACGGGATAGGGGAGATAGAGAACGCGAGCGAGATCGTGAGAGGGACAAGGACAGGGACCGTGAGCGAGACCGCGACAGACACGGGGATCGGCATAGACGAGACGACAAGGACCGGGATAGGGATAGCAGGAAGGACAGAGAGAACGCGAAAAGTAGCAGCGCGACGGGACCGGCTGAGGACCGCTCGATACCACAACGCCCTGACGCCCCAAGGCATAGGAATGGGCCGGACGACGGACTGGGTAAGCGGAGAAGGGGTCCTGAAGATGATGTGAGTTTTCTGTCGACCTGGATATATTCCGGTTGCTGACGCAGCATTCATAGCTCGACCGGGGCTCAAAGCGAAGTTCTCGCAAAGATCGTGACGACCGCTCACGACGTCCAGGTGACAAAGAAAGTCATGATAGGACACGAGAGTCGGACAGGCCAGACAGACGAAGACGGGACAGAGATGGGGACGGAGAACCTCGGGGACCGCCCGCAGACAAGGTATGCAAGTCCACCTATATCTTGGAAGCGCGTCCGACTCAAAGGCAATAAAACAGCATTCCAACGACAAACGCCCTGCTGAAGGTACGCAGGGAACACCCATGTCTTCCTCATCCACAGTTCACCCACCAACTGCTACCACTCCATCAGCTCCCCCGTCCGCTCCGCGGGCGATGTCTACAAACGACGTTCACAAGAAATCCGATTCTGGACGCGGCGGAGGTGGTGGCCATCGCGACCACGCACCGAGCACAGGCTCGAATGCGGTTCCCGTTGACGGAGGTGGATCATCTTCAGGCGGAGGCAGTCTCCGTTCACGCATAGGTGATAAGAGCGATACGCCTTCACGTCCACCTCAGTCGTCATCCGGGTCAAACTGGAAAGACGAACGGGAAGGCAGGAAACGGACCTTTACTGGTAGGTATTTCCATCTTCCTTCTCAGTAGCTGAAACTAATCGGGGGTAATAGACCGCGAAAAAGAGCCCGGAGACAATCAAGACCAGGCCGTTCCCAAACGCCCGCGTCTGAAGCGGGATCGTTACCTTCAAACAGGAGAGATGAATATTGCACGGAGAGCGTTCAACATAGACCCCCAGCCACCGGCAGACAAGTCCTCCGACAAAGGTCGGAGACGAGATTAACGATGTTGGCCGCATTGGTACCTTATTAGCTTTTTCTATGTAACGTTACGTGCTGGCTAAAGCCTAACTACATAACAATGACCTGGAAAGGTCCCTTCCTTGCTGAACTGTTACTGCGTCCGCAGACTGAGCCAACCAGGGAGTTGGGATATACAGTCGTATTCCGAAATCATTGGAATGGGGATTGGTTAACCACGAATCTCGCTCTAGAAATGGACAGCCTCACTACCAAATAACAAGTCCTCCGACACATGCCAGCACAGAAAGTTGTTCAAGATTAATATTACTTCATACCATTACTTCGACTTGTTGGCTAATGCCTTATGTGCACGGGTGAGTCCTATAATGATAGTGCTAGGCACTCTACTTGCAAACAAAAAAACAAAGAGACTACTAAAGGTAGCTTCCTCAACACTACAACGATCCCATCGATTCCATGTCCAAAAAGTCCCCAGCCGCCTGGCCAAATGACCACTGCGACGAATCCACATCTAGGCCACTCAACGTTAATTGTGATGGCCATTCAGGGGTGGCAGACCGAGAAGGCAACCGCGTTGTTTCGGTTC
The DNA here is from genome assembly GCA_024721195.1 of Marasmius sp. AFHP31. Classification (NCBI taxonomy): domain Eukaryota; kingdom Fungi; phylum Basidiomycota; class Agaricomycetes; order Agaricales; family Marasmiaceae; genus Marasmius; species Marasmius sp. AFHP31. The sequence continues at coordinate 82,900 of JANHQD010001691.1, read as the reverse complement.
GCTCCAGTCCTTGCCCATCGGCTTTCCTACGCTGCGACCGTGATGGAGACGAAAGCTGCCCTCGACGCGAACGCGAAGGGGAAGACAATCCCTTCCGAGGCGATCGTCGAGGGGTGCACCCTTTCCGCTGAGAACGCGAAGGGGAAGAAACTGTTTTCTTCTGGGAGGCGGCATGACATACAGCGGTGCGATTTCCTACGTTTTGCAACCATTGTTCGTCTCCAGAATCGGACTCGGTGGCGGATGTCGCTTGTGAGGAAGATGGCATCGGTAGAACGGCCTCGTCCTGTGCTTTCCACAGGACGTCTTTATCTTCGAATAGGTCTGAAAGGTCGTTGTCTTCGATGGGGATGATGAAAGATACATTAGAGTCAGAGCGTTGGAGGCTGCTAGGCGGAATGGGCACAGCCGTCCGGTCAGGGTCCTGTTCAAGTCTGCTTTGGCCGTTAGTATTATCAGTGGAGAAAAAAAATATAGTGACTCACTCTTCCTTCTCCCCGCCGTCCTCATCCTCCGAGTCTTTCGCGTTGTCATCCCGGGACCAAAAGGCGGCTTGAGACTGAGAACTGGGCACTAATTCGTCATCTTTAAGTACTGGATGTGCCTCTCGCCATTTGGCCATGAATGCCTCGTCGATTTCTTGCTCCTGGGACTGCGAAGAGGGGACAATCGAGTCGCTGTCAGTGGGCTGAAGGGGATGTATTGAGGGCCTGGACGCGTTCCTCTTGATATCCTGAATCTGTGACATTGTCGCATCGATCTCTTGCGTCTGAGACGAAGGTATGACCTCAAGAGACGTTGTGATATCTCCTTCATTAGAATAATCTGAATTCCTCCGGGTGGGAGATTCGGGCTGACGTCTGCGCATGGGCGAGGAAGGATGGCTGGGGGTTTCAGGAACGACTTCATATATGGACCATACGTGTCTACGTCGGGCAGGTGTCTTCGGAGTAATGAGACTGTGCTTCGTCAAAGCAGAATGAATGCCAGGTGGTTGCGGTGGAGAAGGGGCACGGTGACCATAGTCGTCTTCCTTTGTCAAATCAACGAGTGGAGCCACTGTCGGTGGCTCACGAGCAACAATGTGCTTCACTACGGATTTAGGAGTAGGATAATGGGCAGCAGAGGGTGTCTGAACAATCTGTGCGCGGCGTGATGGGCCTGCAACATTCTGGGGCAAATTGGGAGTGGTAACGGTAGGTGGGGAAGTCTTCTCTCCAGGAGGCGGTTCGTTGGCAAAGCCGTCCTTGTCATCGAGAACTTGGCGACGAGAAAGAGCAATAACGTTCTGCTTCGCCTTCTTTGGGGGCGGTGAACTCGACCGCTCAGTGTCAGCTACTGGAGTGGACGCGCCTTGTCGTTTCCTCTTCACGGGTCGATGATTCTCTTTCCTCTGGTCTTTGCGGCCAAACCATTTGGTGATGGACTGATCACCATAGGGCATTTATGGCCACCAGGCTAAGCCGCCCTGATTCTTTAAGAAATGAGCAGTCGAGAATTGAGATGATGGTGGTCAGACGGAAGGAGCACCAAGCGATGTCAAAGCGTGGCCGTTTTGCTGTTTGTTTTGACGCGTGCGTGATCGTGTCGTACAAGAACACGCGTAAGCCGTCAACAAAGAGCGCGTCTTGATTCTCTATACCAACCTCTGCTTTTCATCCCAAACTCATGTCCGACTCGATTGACGTTCATCAAGACAAAAAACGAAAAATGACACCTAATGAAGCCTCCGCACCTGCACCCATTCTCGAAAACTTGCTCGTCAAGCGTCATTCGGACAAGGCAAAGATACCAACGCGTGGCTCAGCTTTTTCAGCTGGATACGATCTCTACAGGTGATGAGTTCACTGAGAAAGTCTACGAGAAGACCTGCTAACATCGATACATACACAGCGCCGAAGCCAAAACCATCCCTGCTCACGGAAAGGCCCTTGTTGACACCCAAATCTCAATTGCCGTGCCTCCTGGCCACTATGGACGCGTTGCACCTCGAAGTGGTTTAGGTGCGCCTTTCAAAGGTCTTATTTCGGATACAATGCTCACTCTGATACATCTTCAGCTTCTAAATTCATGATTGATACTGGTGCTGGGGTTATCGATGCTGATTACCGTGGAATCGTCTTCGTCCTGCTCTTCAACCTCTCAGATAAACCTTTTGAAGGTACTTCACCTTCGCACTCGCATTCTACGAACATCCTCTAACCCAGGACCTCAGTTTCGGAAGGGGACAGGGTAGCGCAGCTCATCATCGAAAAGATTCACACTCCCGAAATAGTTGAAGTACAGGTGAGGGCGTCGTGCACCTCTAAATTTCTCTCTTAGTGATGAAAATGTCAGGACCTCGACGAAACGTTGCGAGGGGCTGGTGGCTTCGGCTCCACTGGAGGCCATGTTGCGTTATGAACGCCAGGTTCACTTGAGATCTCTCAGGCGACGTACTTTCTTGAATCGAATCTACGTCGCACATGCACTGTAGTAATCTCACTAAAAGATGAGCAGCGATACAGCCCTACATTGCACCCGCGAGGGCCAGCCGGTTCAGATTTACTTTGTGACCACTGTTGTCGTTGCCAAGGGACACAGTCGTACCAATCTTTCGAATGTAACATATATTGTAGCGCCTTATTCCACAGATGCTCTTGACAGAGTTTTGATACGACGCGCGCGATTCCGAAAATGCTACAAGACGATTGAGAATGTGCTTGCGGGCATTCATAATGGGGCGGCGACAAATCCAGCGTAGAGTAGTAATTAGACGACTTATATTACACGTTTGACCTCGAAGAATGACTGCGAGAACATCAGACCTTACAGCAATTCGACAAAGGTAAAAACAACGTACCTTCAAGTAGTAGACCTGCCACGCAACCACCGAAAACAACACGACTGCTTGAGTAACTGACCACCACTTCACCCTCGAGTTGGTAGATTCGGCGGTATTTCTGTGCGTCCTCTCGCGAACAACAATGTATTCTTGCTCGTCCTTCACGGATGCTAATCCGTGTGCAAGTGACCGGATCTCTCGCTCGATGGGGGCCACGACGTCTACAAATTTCGGTTACACGGGGAGTTTCAGGGATTCCACAAGGACGAACCGTCTTCGACATATATAACACCGTGAACGTTGAAGCTAGAAACGCCGCAAGTCAATGATTGAATGTCTAAAGTCGAGTTTTACGCACCTGACAATCTTGTCTGCGATAGCACTCATCTGGTTCGAAAAGCAATACTCATATCTTCCATCCTTCTCTGCCGTGATGTCGATATTTCCAGTCGATTGCCTAACATGTTTTCCGAGTAGTCGCTCCGTCGGGTCTGCTAACTTTAGAGAAGAGGTTCAGGGTTGCACGTGGATTTCTGGTGAGAAGACTCACCCAGAAATCTATATCTAAGTGTCCTCCTCCACCGACTTGGTACGTGACTGTCATCTACAGGATTTACTTGTGAACAAGAGAGCAACGAGCCGTGGTGAACTGAGGCGCACTTTGTCATTCTTGTTGAGGTCCTCAAAAAAGCACTCCTTCTTCCCTGCATTGACATCAATCATATGCGCGTGTACAGCAGCCTTGAGAGTAAGCAGAACGGCCAGACATCCTGTGAGTAGCATTTGGGTATAAGATAGGCGGCCCATTGAACTGGGAAGAGGAGTTTTGAGGGGAATGAGGAATTGGTTACAGGCGAAACCGCGGGCTTTACTGGCAACTGCTCTCGTGTCACCGGCACAGCCACCACGGGCTTTGCCGCTTCTAGGCAAACGGCAAATCGTTCTTTTTACTTTCCCTTTCAGATTTCTTTTTATTCATTTTATCTTCCATATCAACCATGGCCGAAAACACTGATCCTTTGGCACCAAGAGTAAGTGTAACATTTTCTTATTAATGTTTTGTGATCACCCCAGATCGCAATCTTTCACGCAAATTTTCCTGTCTTTTTTTCTATCTGTACTCTCGATGACTGACTGTTCTATACGTGTAGGAGGAAGAGGCCGACGTTCACTTCGAGCCCGTTATAAGGCTGACGGAGCAGGTCGACACGAAGACAGGCGAGGAAGATGACGATGTTCTCTTCAAGATGTGAGTTCCTTCCCATCGTCGTCGATCGACGAACACCACCACCGCAATTTTTGTTTACACACCTTTCTCCCCGATCTCCCTTGTGACCAGGCGTGCCAAACTCTTCCGCTTCGACGGTGGCTCATCCGAATGGAAAGAACGTGGAACTGGGGACGTTCGTCTCCTGTCGCACAAAGAGACGAAGAAAGTTCGTTTGGTGATGAGACGCGATAAGACACTCAAAGTTTGCGCCAACCATCTTAGTGAGTATTTCTAGACGGATCTTTTCGCCTTACGTACGACCGATCGCGATTTTTCGTACAGTTTCCTCCGATATGCGGCTGCAGCCCAACATCGGGTCTGACCGATCTTGGGTATGGAAGGTAGCAGCCGACTACTCAGAGTCGCCACCAACTGCCGAGACGCTTGCGATTCGTTTCGCAAACTCTGACCGTGAGTTAACAACATTCCTGTATTTTTACGCCGTTTCTGATCAATCGGTTTGAACAGACGCCAACGAATTCAAGAAGGAATTCGAGGCCGCTCAGAAGCACAACGCCGGTGGCGCTCCTGAAGAGGAGAAGAAGGATGAGGAGAAGAAAGATGAGGTTGCTGACAAGAAAGAGGATGAGCCAGAGAAAAAGGATGAGGAGAAGGAGGACGAGGAGAAGAAAGACGAGGAGAAGAAAGACGAGGAGAAGAAGGAGTAAACCCACCATATCCCTTTCGTTCTCCCGACCATACTCCCTGTACATTTCGCGCTGGAGCCTCAAGTATTGTTAGATGCATGAAGTTTGTATACGTGTGTCAACTCATCAGTGTTGTTCAATAATCCATAATCCTATTCCCCTTATCCACGCTCTGACTGAGTCAATAACTAATAGGGCGATACATCTAAAGAAGTGTACAAATCCAGCAGCATGGAATACACTATACATCTCCAGGGTCATCTTTGTGTACACGAGCATCATAACTGGCTTCCTCTGTCGCCCAGGCCTCCCAACATGAGACGGCTGCACCGTCACCCCTGCGCCAATATCCCGGAGCTGCCTCGCCTCGCACCACTTTGTCCGTTATAAGCACATGTCGTATGTCCTGTTTCAATATCACGTCAGGCAGATCGTAGGTGGATTCTGCGGAGCGGAACTTACAGATCCCCTGCAAAAGACATGTCAGTACACTCAGATTGAGTAGTAGGAGTGAGGATAGGAACGTACGGAACTTCGAACATAGGCTCTAGCAGGATTTGCTCCTGTTGAAAGGGATGTGTCGTTGAGAAGGGGCAAACGATGAATAGTAGAATTAGAGAATACCATGATCCCTCTCAACCCTCGCGCCCCGCCACCTCTATTGAACGCTTTCCTACATATCTCGTCGATGGCAGCGCTGGTGAACCGTATTTCCACGCCAGAATAACCGAAGAGTGCTTGATATTGTGATAACAGGGATCCTTTAACTTCGATGAGTATCCGTCGTAGGTCTGGTATTGTGAGTGGCGAAAGGGAGGTGACTGAGGGTAGGCGCGATACGAATTCAGGTATAAAGCTACAGATATTATCAGTAAGGATTGATCTGCTACCGGTTCCCACCCGTACCCGTATTTCACAATATCTGAGGAAGGCATAAGTATGAATTGGCTGCGAAGACTGGTTCAAGAATTACCAGCCGTATCGACTACACCTAATAAGTTGGGAGATGATTTGCGGTTGGAAGTAAAAAATGGCATCTGATTACTAGAAAAGCCAATAGACTAGACGGAAATCGAAATCAGTAGAAGCTTCTTTGACTGAGGTTAGGGACGTCTTACAGCTTTCGATATTCGTTGCTTGATAATGTCTTCAAGACCAACGAACGCTCCACTGAGGATAAATAACACATTGGAAGTATCTATATGGTATACATCCGGTTTCGCTGTCGCGAAGTCAGTGTGTGCGGAGTAAGAAAGAATTCGATCGACATACGGGCTGCGGCTATCTCGGGGGCTCGTTGTCCGCCCCGCGAGGGGCTCCCTGGAGAGAAGGGCCCTTCGCTCGCGGTCCCTTTCGCCTGTACGGATATGACTGATCCTTCCATCATGCGCAGAAGTGCTTGTTGGACGCCTTCTCCAGATACGTCTCTTGAACCTTCCATTCCCGAGCCAGATTTTCGAGCAATTTTGTCGATTTCGTCAATGTAGACAATGCCCATGCTGTCAGAATACTTGTGAGAAGTCGACTAGGAATTCAAAGATTGTTGTTTGCCACCTTGCGCGTAGAGGGTCCCATTGTGCGGCTTGCAACTGACGAAGCATGAATGCATTGCGAGGCTGATACCTGTTTCAATACTCACCAGTCGCTGTATAGCCGTTTCAACGTCCTCTCCTACGTCTACATAATCTTCAGAGAATGAATGGAGCCTGAGGAAGCAAGGACTAACATCCGGCCTGTGCAGAAGATTGTCAGCACATATTTGGTAGGCTGGGAAGACTTCGCACCTGAGTAAACGAAGTTGCATCGCTGACGGAGAAAGGAACGTTCAGAACCTTTGCTAGCGTTCTCGCGAGCAGCGTTTTCCCTGTTATGAATCGAGCAGGGCTTCAATCGCTTGTCACGTAATGAAGGCAGAACCAAGAGTACCAGAACCAGTGGGTCCTCTGCAAGTCGTTATTAGGTAATGTCGTCGACAACTGATAAGGGTCTGACATTACTAGCACATTACTCTTCTCTATTATCGGCGTCGGGGAGTTTGGAATTAACGGGGGAGGTCGGGTGCGTAACGGCCGAATATGAGCTGGTCGTACACCGCTCTCATCTGAAGCCGGATGATTTGAGGAGCAGCATAGAAGCTTGAATAGTACGTACGCTGTTCCGTTTCGTCTCGAAAAGCATCCTCTCTCGCTTGGAGCATAGACATATTCGCTCGTACTCGATTGTAGTGGTTGAAAACCCTGGCAATGTAACGTTGGTTTTTGATGTGAGACCTTAGGGAGGATTGCGCACGCACGCCACGGAAAGTACTTTCTTCGCATTCTCCTGGCCCACTATGTATTGATTGAGATATTCGACGAGCTAGATATAATTGCAGGGTGAGGTTTCCCGGAATGGACCACTGTGCCGTTCGAGGACGCACTTGTCGGGGTGTTGCCAGTGCCAGAGGCGAAGTTTGGTAATATTCATCGGAATCCGAGTTATAGGCGTTGTCATTTCGTGGTTTGAATTGTGTACGGACGCCTCGAGTTAGGAATCGGCTCGACCTTGATGAGAGTCTTTGGGTGAGCATGGTAATGGCATGAGCCCAAACAGGCGCGCACAAGCGCGAGTGATGCGCCGGCCCGTGACTCAGTGGACGCTTTCACCGAAACCCCCAGGAACTCGCTACCAAAGGAGTCTCTTCCTGCGGTTGTTTATCATGGGACGACACAGCTCACGTTCACCCTCACCCTCACGAAGGTACGACGACCGAGACAGAGAACGTTCGAGTCGCGACAGAGATTACGAAGACCGACAAAAACGAAGACGAAGCAGAAGCAGGTCGAGGTCCGAAGGTCGAGATGATTATTTAAAACGGGATAGAGACAGGGAAAAGGACAGGAATAGAAGCTCAAGCAGGGAAAGAAAGAAGAGGTGCGTAAATTAGGAGTTCTGCCACATTACTTCTCTGAAACATCGCTTTAACAGACGCAAACGTGACAAGTCAGAGGAGCGCCGTGCAAGGAAAGCAGAGAAGAAACGAATGAAAGAGGAGGACGAAGCTCGTCAGATAGCGGAACTCAGTGTCTACAGTGCAACTGACAACCCGTTTCACGACGTTAACCTTGGTCAACAGTTTCGTTGGCATAAGAAGAATGAAAAGGAACGTAAACAAGGGATGTCTGTGCTTGAATCGCAACGGCGGGATGCTATTCGTCGGCAAGAGGCGAAGGAGGAGCTGGACAGGCTGAATAAGAGGCGAGCTGAGAGGGAGGTTGAAGCGCGACTGAGGGAGGAGGAGGAGCTTCGAATGCAGAGGATGCAGGAGTCTGCTCAAATGTCTGATTGGTTGGCGAAAGAGGGAGACTTCCAACTCGACCAAGAGCGGTCGAGAGCCATCATTCGAGTCAAGGAGAAGAGGGCTAGAGCGATTGATTTCCTCGCTCTCAATCTGAGATATGTCAACCCACCCGAAGATGACGACAAGGAGGATGATGCAGGCCTGGAGATTGACCTCGACGAACCTTACAAGATCCTCGATGTGCGTATCTTCCTCGAAACATTGTGAAAGCTCGCTGAATAGTACATCAGAATCTCTCCGGAAACCAAGTTGAAGAGCTTCACGACGACATTGAGCGGTATCTTACGCTCGAACAAGATGAGGTTAATATTGATTTTTGGACGGTATGTTTCAAAGTACCTCTTGATCGAGTCAAGGCGACTCAGATTCTCTTCCAGAACATGATGGTCGTCTGCAAAGACAGACTGGAGCAATTCAAAGCGAGTGAGAGGTTGGGTGCTTCAGCGGCAGCTGCAGTAGAGAATGACATCTCTGCACTTCTCTCGAAGAAGACATACGAGGAGCTAGGCTCGTTACAGAGACAGGTTCAAGGGAAGCTTACTAGCGGGGAACCTGTTGACACGGACTATTGGGAATCATTGCTAAAGAAGATCTTGGTTTGGAAAGCAAAGGTACCGTCGTCCGCCTTTCACGGCCTGCTCATCTTCTCATGACGTTTCCAGGCAAATCTCCGTAGTCTGCACGAAGTAGTAGTCCGAAATCGACTCGAGCAGCTTCGGAAGCGCCAGAGAGACGAAGCTTTGCTAGCACAAGAAGAGCTCCTGGCCGGCGTTGCCAATTCAGCTTCCCTAGACGCCAGAGATACTAAGCCCTCGATCGTCATTCAACCCGTTCCTGAGGACGAAGAACAAGAGCCATACGACCGCTCCATGAGTCCACCTCTACTGGATATCACAAAAATACCCATGGAAGAACGTCAGATCGACATCCTCACTGAAGAAGAAGATAGGCAGGCATTGGTAAGAAGCACAATAGTTCTCTCGATGTCACGGTCCTAACTTTGATTTTCAGCTTAAGCAACGGACGAACGTCGCGGCGTCGCGCTTCGTACCAAAGGCAGCTCAAGCCGCGTCTGAAATCGACGAAAACGATGTCGATGCCAGTGGTGCTGACCTCGCCTCAGAGGCTCTGTACAGGGCGGAAGCCGAAAAAGAACTCGACGAAGAAGAAGAATTGTTCAACATGGAAGAAAATATTACCAACCCAACAACTTACCATTGGGAAGACAAGTATCGACCTCGGAAACCAAGATACTTCAACCGTGTTCACACTGGATATGAGTGGAACAAGTACAATCAAACGCATTACGAGTAAGTGATGGTGTCTCGCTTTCGTGGATTCTTCTGAGTCTTGCCTTTCAGTACCGACAATCCACCTCCCAAAGTTGTGCAGGGATATAAGGTGGGTCTTTCCCCCCATTTGCCAGTGCGCCTTCTGAATTTGTACAGTTCAATATTTTCTACCCGGACCTCATCGACAAGTCCAAAGCGCCAACTTACAAGATTGTTAAGGAGCCTGGAAACGATGACACCGTCCTGCTACATTTCAGTGCTGGCCCGCCATACGAAGATATCGCGTTCAGGATTGTCAACAGAGAATGGGAATTCTCACACAAGCGGTACGCTTTGACCATGCCACAGTTTCTGCCTTCCTTTCGGAGCTAACACAATAAACAGTGGCTTCCGAAGCAGTTTCGACAGAGGATGTCTTTCGCTCTGGTTCAATTTCAGGCGGAATGTAAGTCAACACCACGATATTTACGTGTGCGTCCTCCGAGGCTAACAGTTCTCCAGTTTTACAGGAAGTAGTGTTGCGACGTCTCTGTACAATGGTTGTATCTGTATCTACTGTTCTGTGGACAACGGGGATAAGCGTTCGGGTACCTGGGGCTCGGACCCTTTCTGTTCGATGGGCCATTCTCATTGTGAGCTGAAATCGTCCTTCACCCACATAATACACCAAGCCGTGAACAATGAAACCGCCGACCTGGTGTGGACCTTTCCGGAGTTCCACTAGGCCGCGTTCGTATAAAGGTGGGTTCGTGTTAGACAACCACCCCTCCGACACCTCCCCTAGTCATGACTACCTTCTCTGCGAGAACTCCTGCGAAAACTCCTGCGAAAACTCCCCGACGAAGACGCCCCTCCGTTTTGGAGCCACGTCGACCTCTGGCGCAGGCAGCCATAAACACAAATCAAGTCTCTCGAGCGGCAGTTTCTACATGTCAAGTTCCTGCGCCAGAGCCTTCCACTGCAAAACCCAGGAGAACGCGAGGCGTATCGAAAATACAATTGGAGGAAGATCCGTTTCTCAGCGCTGTACAACCCCCAGAGAAGAGACAGAAGACGGAGCAGAACGTGGACATCGAGGAAATCGTACTCGACTTTGATCCTGTTGCCGAGAACGACGCCATCATATATGCTCAACACTGGGCGTTTGTCCGAAGTCCAATGGCGCCACCTGCCCCTGAACGTTCTCGCATGGAAAACAAGGCGGTGGCAATGTGGCTAGCAGCACACTTGACGGAGATGTTGGTGGCAAATCTAGGTAAGGAATCCTAACCTCGAGCCACCGAGCGTGTTCTCACCTCCGTATAGCTCTCAGGTGGTTCGTTTGCGAGGCGGTCGCTCGAGACTTGGAGTATACACTCGATTTCTTCCAGCCCGATAACGCCGTCGTATTTTTGGCTTTGAAATACGTGGAGGACATCCTCCCTCGAGCGAAGTTTGACCAGCATGGCCGAAATGACGCAGACTGTGCAACCATGATTCTAAGAGCATTCTTGTCTGCCCTTTCTTTGTCATCCAAATGGTTAGACGACTACTCCCAACCACTTCACGAATGGTATGTGGCCCCATCCCATACCATGTTATCCTACTTACCTTCCGCGGATTACTCAGGGGATCACATATGCGACTTTCCAAAGCAGTCATTGCAGAGCTGGAACTCCTCGCCCTCACCACTATGGATTGGACTCTCTCTATCGAACCTCCCGAGTGGACATCGTGGCTGTTCGGCTTGCAGAAGCGCGCCACTATAATGAACTCTAGCCTGTTGAACTGGAAATCCATGGAGATCGTCGTCGAGTTAATCGGAAGGTCGCTCAGCAAGTTGCTCGCCACCTACACACCAGAACCCTTCGAGCCGGTCTCGACTCGTGGTGACACTAGCTGGGTTGGAGGCTCCACACAAAAGCGTCAGGACGCCTGCGCCAGCTTCCAAAAATTACTAGCGTTAGATCTGGGGAGGTTCACCACACTCCAAGGATCTTCCCATTTTCGCCGTAGCACTGTTTCCGTCGCGCCAACGCTCAGCGCGTCTACCAGTCGAATGCCTTCCGAGAGAAACCGCGTCTCGAGAAGATCCATCTCTACTTATCGACCATTAGAAGATATCCACCTTCCTAGCAGGCGCAGCATCTCTACCAGCCACAATGCTCTGTTCACCACCTCTGTCGAGCATACTGGATCAGCAATCTTGGAGCGGGGTGCAAACGACGCGCGTTCGGATCGAAACAATACGGCCATCCATCGTTGGCGGGAAAGTGTCGCCCATTGGCCCCATGCAGATCAGCCGGTGGCTTAGATCATTCGACCGCCCTTCTTTTAGCTGAACAAAAATGACTATCCCGGCGTAGATCTCAACCGTTTCTCCGTCTTCAAATGCAGGTTGAATGGTTGTATGAGTATGTATAATGAATAGGTCCTACAATGTACGAGCATCTCAAGCTTTTTTGGAGCACCCATTCCCAAGTAACTTATTATATCTGGTGTAATCTCTTTCTTCGATCGTGATTCATCCTGATTACTTCCCAGTTCCACAATCCCTCCTCCAAAACGTCGATTTCGCGTCGAGTTGTAGCTGGAAGATACTTCGTAGGTATTCTCAGGAGGAGCCGGACCGGGCGGGTGATTACGCGGAATTATCAGTCCTCAGTATCGTTAGCCTCCTTCAACCTCCTCACTCGCCGCTATTCCGGTCGTGAACGCCACCGTCTCTTCTCTAGATCTGGCCTCCATTACAAAGCTTGATGAACGCTGTCATACGTTTTGCAAGACCACAAGTATTCTGTTCGCGGAAATTTTGGGAAATGAATTCGTAATGCCGTCCGATCACTCGGACGTCGAAAACAGGTGCCCCTGGTTCCGTGAACCCGCCTATAAATACAGGCGTGCTCTCAATTCGCGATCGCGTTATCCCCCCGTCAAGCCTTCTGGTTATATGGGTCAGGACGTGTCTTCGACCCACTCGACACCGACATTGAAGACTACCGAGGAAGACTCGACCCTTCCTCCAGCAAACATGTCGAAGGAGGCCACTGTGGAGGAGAAGAGGACTCTGTTCCGGTCATGCATGATCGTAGCAGCGTGTACCTTGGCTATGATTGTCAATGTACGTCTTATTTTTAATTCTGCGTAACTCGAGATACTGACGTTTGCTTCGCTGTTGTGTAGGTTGCAAACGCGACGAGTGCTTCAATATCAGTACCTACAATTTCAAAAGAGCTTCACGTTTCACCGATTGATATCGTCTGGATTGTTTCTGCATACCCTCTCAGCTCGGTCAGTCGGAGTATTCTATTCGTGACCATTCGTTCCCTGACCCAACATGTCATCTATAAAGGGATGCCTCTTGCTGCTTTTTGGACGTTTGGCAGATCTTTACGGCCGAAAAACCACTTTCTCGCTCGGTAATCTGTGGCTCGTTGGGTTTACATTAGGATGCGCATTCGCGAACAGTGAGGTCTTTGAGCGGTCTTTGGTCAACAGTAGCTGATGTGAAGTAACACTCCACAGACGCTACAACGTTGAGCATCCTGCGTGGGTTTCAAGGCGTCGGTGCGGCTGCAACCATACCTGCCTCAGTTCGTACCACCCTTGGTCCCAATGAGCAAACCTCGCACTGATTTGCACGCTAGCTCGGGATCCTCGCACATCATTTCCCTCCCTCTCACGCCCGCTCGATAGCATTTGCGACGTTCGCTGCAGGGGCTCCTGTTGGTGGCAGCTTTGGTACAACGTTAGGAGGCGCTTTGGTCCAGTTGACCGAGTATGTGGACTGTTATGTAGGTGTCGCTACCTTGACTTACCACGAAGTCGGTTTAGGAAGACGTGGCGCTCCCCTTTTTACCTCAACACTGTTAGTCTTTTCCCTTTGCTCGAAGGATACATTCCAACTCACACGTATTACAGAGCCTTGCCTTCCTCTCGTTTCTGATTGGATTCCTCTTCATCGAGCAAGATCGCCCCTCAGAAGAACTTGACAGGCGGGTTGATTGGATAGGCGCACTGCTGGCGACGGCAGGTCTAACCCTAATTATCTTCGTACTCGGACAAGGCGAGGTTGCTCCTAAGCAATGGTCCACCGGTTGTAAGACGAGCTCTCCTCAAGTCAATGAAATAGCCAGTCTCACCATCCTCATAGACATTATTGGCTTGATGATAACGGGCGTCATCCTGCTCGTTCTCTTTGTTTTGTGGCAGCACCACCTTGAGAAAGCCAGGGATGGTGGCTCAAGCCCAGACTCGATACTCAAACGACTCCCAACCCCTCCTCCCCTGATGAAGCTCTCGCTATGGACTAGGGCTAATGGAAGGGTAGCAGTCGTCATGTGCATCGCGTTCTTGAATTGGTGTTGCTTCCTTAGCTGGTCATATTGGACCACAGTATGTGCCATCCATGATTGGCATCACAATCGCCGTGCTGACCATCCTATGACAGTTATACTACCAGGAGTATCTAGGCTTATCTCCGGTTCTGACTATGGTACGCCTAGTGCCAATGACCATCACCGGCATTACGTGCAACGTCGTCGTTGCTCTTTTTGTTGGACGTCTACCGTTCGTAATTTTGATGGGTATGTGGTACTCAAAATATAGCATCATTTGCACTGACTGTGTCTTCAGCGATTGGAACGGGTCTTACGTCGTCAGCTGCTCTACTTTTTGCGTTGATAAACCCAAAGACTACGTACTGGGCGTTTGGGTTCCCTGCAGCCATTGTTTCTGTAGTTGGTGCTGACTTCGTTTTTGCCGCTGGGACTCTGTTCATCGCGAAGGTATCGTTGCCTCATGAGCAAAGCGTGGCAGGGGGTGTCTTCCAATGCATGACTCAGGTCAGTAAAAATCGATCATCAAAACCTTCTTCCGACGCTGATTTTGCAACACAGCTTGGTACCTCTCTCGGTATCACCATTTCGACCGTGGTTTCGAATCGCGTCGCTGCAATCGAAGTCGACCAGTTGGAAAGGTATAAAGCTGCACAGTGGACAAATCTAGGATTCGGTATACTAGGTCAGTCGCTGATCTTCGTCTTCGAGATTCGTATACTCAATCAACTACCCGTAGCCGTGTCGCTGTCTATAATATGGCTGCGTGGTGTAGGACCTATAGGTCACAACTCAAAAACAGCGCCTCCGGAAGACGTTGAACAGGCCAAAGACGTGAATTCGACAGAAAAAGAGCAGCCTGGGAAAGACAAGAAGCTGAATGAAAGTGTCGATGTTGAAGTTCGAGATGCAAGCAAGAGGGCACCCGAGGAGTCCTCGTTATAGAATTTTACGACTAACAGATATATAATGACTTGGTAATGAAACACGGGATTTTAGGAAACATTGCTAGACGGTAGATATACAGCGCAATGATGAGGGTGAGAGTGAGTCTGACTGAGCCTAACTGAGTCCATCAGCTTCGGTCTCCGGGGACACAGGTTTCCAAGTTAGTCAACCGTCCCATGTGACTCCAAATCACCTCCGACTCAGGAATTGACGCGCGTGCAATCTCCAACTTCTTCTCTTTACTACTTTGATTCACTGAACGAACGACACGAACATGGCTGGATTGAGCAACAAGATGGATATCGACGAGGCTGCCATTGATGAAGGTCTCTACTCCCGTCAACTGCAAGTTCTTCCCCCATCTCTCCAGTGCTGTGTTGATCTAACTGTCTTCTTGTGCGTAGATACGTGCTTGGGCACGAAGGTACGAGGCTATCGATGAGTAGAATTGGGAAATATATCTCACTGGGGCTCTCATGCCGCAGCTATGAAGAGAATGGCAGCATCGAATGTCCTGATCGTTGGCATGCAGGGCTTGGGTGTCGAAATAGGTCGCGTCTTTCCTTTAGTCATCCTCAAAGCTCATCGTCCTTACGGCTATTACAGCGAAGGACATCGTTCTTGCGGGTGTCAAGTCCGTCACTGTCTTCGATCCCGAACCGGTTGCTATTGAAGATCTCAGCTCCCAAGTTAGTTCTCCGCCCCGTCAAACCTACTATCGCTGACGATCCCCTTGTCTTGCAGTTCTTCTTGCGCGCAGAGGATGTTGGAAAGTCCCGAGCAGAAGCGACAGCTCCAAGATTAGCGGAGTTGAACGCTTATGTACCAGTGAAGAATCTCGGAGGCACAGCAGGGCAGGAAATAACGGTGGACCTCATAAAAGGTTTCCAGGTGCGTATATTGATTACATTCCTGGTACTACCCTGTTGATTGACGACTGGCGTAGGTTGTTGTTCTGTGCAACGCTCCTTTCAACAAACAACTCGAGTTGAATGACTGGACTCACGAGAATGGTGTTCATTTCATCGCAACAGAAACGCGTGGATTGTTCGGGTATCTGCATTTTTCTCCGCCCATTTTACTATTTCACTCAAACTCTCTCAAGCTCCGTTTTCAACGACTTTGGGCCCAGATTTACCTGCGTCGATCCCACTGGCGAGCAACCCTTGAGTGGGATGATTGTTTCGGTCTCAAAGGCGAGTTCGTGTGAACGAAAAGAATATCACCTCTTTAACCGCGTCTTCAGGATAATGAGGGTCTCGTCACCTGTCTTGACGAAACAAGACACGGCTTAGAAGACGGGGACTTTGTGACATTCTCGGAGGTGCAAGGAATGACCGAGTTAAATGGATGCGAGCCGCGTAAGATCTCAGTCAAGGGACCTTACACCTTTTCCATCGGGGATACGTCTGGACTTGGGGACTTCAAGACCGGAGGCTTGTTTACGCAAGTCAAGATGCCCAAGATCATTGACTTCGTGCGTTCACCTAAGCCGTCACGTCTTTACGTTTACTCACACTCAAACCCAGAAATCCCTGCGTGAATCATCGCAGTCGCCGGAGTTCTTCATCACGGACTTCGCCAAATTTGACAGGCCTGCGACTCTTCATGCCGGTTTCCAAGCTCTCTCGGAATTCCAATCTCAACACAAACGCCTGCCCCGCCCGAGAAATGCTGACGATGCAAATGGCCTCATTGCGATCGCGAAGAAATTGGATGCAGACGTGGACGAGAAGGTCATTACAGAGCTTGCATACCAGGCAACGGGTGATCTGGCTCCTGTCAACGCTGTAATTGGTGCCTTTGTCGCACAGGAAGTCATGAAGGCTTGCTCTGCCAAGTTTCACCCTATGTTGCAACACTTGTACTTCGACTCCCTGGAATCCCTACCTAAAGAGCTCCCCACCGAGGCAGACTGCCAACCCACTGGCTCGCGGTACGATGCTCAAATTGCAGTCTTCGGTAAAAAGTTCCAGGAGAAGATTTCCAACCATCGTCAATTCCTGGTCGGATCTGGTGCTATTGGATGCGAGATGCTGAAGAACTGGAGCATGATGGGCGTGGCTGGTGGGCCGAAAGGAGCGATTCAGGTCACTGACCTGGACACCATCGAGAAGAGCAACCTCAACCGACAGTTCCTGTTCAGACCAAAGGACCTTGGGAAGTTCAAGGCTGAAGTTGCTGCTCGAGTCGTTTCAGAAATGAACACCGATTTGGCTGGGAAGATCACTACCAGGCAAGAAGCCGTGGGCCCGGATACTGAGGGTACGTCTTTTAGTGATTTTTTCCTGTCCTTGACTCGAGCAATATGGCCTCAGACGTCTACCATGAAAACTTCTTCAACGAACTCGACGCTGTCACCAATGCATTGGACAATGTTAAAGCCAGTAAGATTGAAATCCCCTTTCGAATAATGCTACCGGCTGACTTCGCCAAAGGGTTGTACATGGACCAACGCTGCGTCTTCTACAGGAAGCCTCTCGTTGACTCCGGAACTTTGGGTACCAAAGGCAATGTTCAGGTGGTCATTCCCCACTTAACCGAATCCTATGCATCCTCGCAAGACCCTCCTGAAAAGGAAACACCCTCATGTACCGTCAAGAACTTCCCCAATGCCATTCAACACACCATCGAGGTAATTATGACACTGCAGAGGTTCGAACCCGTCTGACACAAATTTTGTGCCTAGTGGAGCAAGAAGTTGTTTGAAGACTTTTTCGTCAAGCCTCCCCAGGAAGCCAACTCCTACCTGTCGGATGCAGGCTACCTAGAAAACGCGCTCAAATACTCGGGTCAACAGGGACAATTAGTGGACCAGCTGCTCTCGTATCTAGTCACCGACAAACCTCTCACCTTCGAGGAATGTATTGTCTGGGCGCGACTTCAATTCGAAGAGAGGTTCAACAACGAGATTCGCCAGTTGCTGTTCAGCTTCCCTAAGGATGCCACTACAAGCAGCGGGCAACCCTTCTGGAGCGGCCCGAAGCGCGCTCCCGACCCATTGACATTCAACTCCAACGACGTGAGTCTGCTTGCTCTTCTTACATTTAAATGTTCACATCGTTTTTGTAGCCCTTGCATTTGTCTTTTATCATTGCCGCCGCGAACCTGCACGCCTTTAACTATGGTCTCAAAGGGGAGACAGACCCGAATTTCTACAAGAAGGTGGCCGACTCCGTGATTGTGCCCGAGTTCACGCCCAAAAGCGGTGTTAGAATTCAAGTGAATGAGAATGATCCAGTCCCCCAAGAGGCGAGCGGGCCCGGTTCGTCGTTTGTTCGTGTGCTATGGCTCAGCGACTGACGTTGATTTGTAGACGATGTCACGGAAGCCATATCGAAGTTGCCAGCCCCTTCGTCACTCGCTGGATATCGTCTTAATCCCGTCGAATTCGAAAAGGATGACGACACCAATCATCACATCGATTTCATCACCGCTGCATCAAACCTTCGGGCCACGAACTACAACATTACCATAGCAGATCGCCACACCACCAAACAGATTGCCGGCAAGATCATTCCAGCCATCGCCACCACCACCTCCCTGGTGACCGGTTTGGTTTGTTTGGAAATCTACAAGGTATCTTTGACTACATCTAGTTGTAACGACACGAATTAAATGCCTTCCCCAGATCATCGATGGAAAAGACAAGCTTGAAGAGTACAAGAATGGCTTCGTCAACCTAGCATTGCCCTTCTTCGGCTTCTCTGAGCCCATTGGAGCTGCGAAGCTCAAGTATAACGATACTGAGTGGACACTGTGGGATCGGTTCGAGTTCAACGGGGACCCTACTCTCAAAGAAATCATTGACTGGTTCAGCAAAGAACACAAACTAGAAATAAGTATGGTTAGTCAAGGTGTCAGTATGCTCTGGAGCTCCTTCGTTGGAAAGAAGAAGGTAAGGAACTTAGTCGAACCAGCCCGGACATCGAGCTTACCCTGTCACATTCGCAGAGCGAGGAGCGTCTTCCCTTGAAGTTCAGCAAACTTGTAGAGCACGTCAGCAAGAAGCCCGTTGCTCCTCACGTTACATACTTCATTGCAGAAGTCATGGTCACCAACGAAGAGGATGAAGACGTTGAGGTAAGCGATCTCTCCCAGGAAGTATATCAGGCTTGCTTACGGATCAACCCCCAGGTACCTTACGTTGTCGTTCGCCGGTAATTTGGACAGGGGTGCGCGCGAAGGAAGAAGAAAAACTGTATCATACATGCATTAGGTTGTACACACCCGGAAATGTTTACTGATCTGCAACGAACGAGACCTAATCAGACGCTCTGTAGCCCGCTTTTTACACGCCAACTCTGGAATCTTTGAATCATCGCTGGTGTGATCTGGCGTTGTATCATTTTGGCAGCAGTGACGAATGCTTGGTGGGGGACCTGGAGGGAAAACAGATGACAAAAGGTCATAAACGGGGAATCTCGTTTTCTACTCTACCACGTACAAATGGTGCGTTCAAGTCTTGCTGCATCGTGAGCAGGGCCGCTTCTTGACATAGTGCAGTCAACTCCGCTCCAGAACAGCCGTCCGTCTAGAGTGCCGTCAGGATTGTGTTACGAAAGCTAGTGAGCAGATACCAACCAGAGTGGCAAGCTCGGCGTAATCAATGTTTTCCTCGACTTTCATACCCTTGAGTTTGATCTTGAAGATTTCCTCTCGTCCCTGGAAATCGGGGGGACCGACATACAGGATGCGGTCCAGGCGGCCTGGCCTCATGAGGGCAGAATCCTGATCGTTTTGTCAATATCGATTATCGAATGATAGTGTGGAAACAAACGATTGATTCCGGCCTATTCGTGGCCGCGACGATGGTAACTCCTATCAATTCCTGGACTCCGTCCATCTCGTTCAAGAGACTGGTTAATACTCCTTCATGCGAGGAACCCACGTCGCTGTCCGAGGCGGTCCGCGCCGCCGCTAGTGCATCTATTTCGTCCTAGGGAAAGTTAGGCGTCGTCAAACATTCCCGATAGTGCATTGAAGTCCATACGAAAAACACAATTGAAGGAGCAGCGGCTCTCGCTTTCCTGAATATTTCACGAACTGCTCGCTCGGACTCTCCGACGTATTTGTTGAGTAGCTGATTTGTGCGTTAGACTAGTCGAGTTAGATTAGAGGGGGATTGGAAGAAATTACCTCTGGTCCTTTCACAGCCATAAAATTGATGCCACTTTCGCATGCGCAAGCTCGAGCAAGCACAGTTTTTGAGCAACCGGGTGGGCCGTACAGCAGCACTCCTTTGGGAGGCTTGATCCCCAACCGCTGGAAAGCCTCGGGATGCAACAGTGGCCACTCCACGGATTCGCGCAACTTCTTGATGATTTCTGCTTGGCCTCCAATGTCCGAATACCTAACGGGTGGTGCGTCGACAAACAGTGACCGCATAGCCGAAGGTCGAACGGTGGGTAGAGAGGCCATCAGATCGGAAGACTTGAGCTCGGGGTGAAGAGAATGGGTAGAGTTTGCAAGCCAGCGTTTGATCGCCGTGGTACCAGCTTCGCGGACTACAGCGCTCAAATCAGCCCCGACATAACCGTGTGCACGCGCAGCGACGGTCTGAAGCTCTTCACGTGGGACGGTGTGAGGGGTCTTCGAAAGCAGAACCTCAAGGATTGCCAGTCTCGCGTCGCTATCGGGGATTCCTATCATATGTTGTCAGCAGTCATATAAAGCGAAGCTCAGGTTTTCAAGCACCTATTTCGATCTCCCTATCAAATCTCCCAGGTCGTCGAAGGGCGGGATCGATTGCATTGGGACGGTTTGTAGTTCCGATGACAACCACCTTGCCTTGACTGCCACCATCCTCCATACCATCGAGAAGTGTGAGCAACGTCGCCACAACTCTTTTCTCAACTTCCCCACCTCCACCTTCTTCCCTTCGTGGGACAAGCGCGTCAACTTCATCAAGCACAACGATGCAAGGACTCTTTTCCCTGGCTTCCTTGAAAACGTTTCGAAGCTTGGATTCGGTCTCACCATGAAAGGCGGAGGAAAGTTCAGGTCCATTCACCACCATGACTGAGGACTTTGTCGAAGCGGCTATAGCACGAGCAAGATGTGTTTTACCGGTCCCCGGTGGTCCATGAAGAAGTATTCCACGAGGAGGTTTGAGCCCTGGTAGTTTCGTCAACTTGGGAAGGGTCAGCAGTCAGAACGAAGGAGCATACCAAAGTAGCGGAAGAGGTCCGGTCGAGATAAAGGAATTTCAAGTAGGTCCTTAATCTCAGTTATCTGTTTGCTAAGGCCCCCGACAGAGCTATATGGATCCTCGCTCTCTTTGTAGTCCAATACTTCCACTTCGAGCTAGGGGGATACTGGATATAATTGCACCAGCGAGATATGGGGAATATGAATCTTACGTTTGATGTATGCTTGCCCTCTTCCTCCACTGACTCATTGTCAACGAGAATGACCGCCGAATCCCACCCGACTGTCCACAAAGTGGGCCTAGACGAGGTTACATCGAGACTCCCCAATCGATTCGTTAAGTCCGCAACATTATCGTTCGTTTCGGTCTCTGGGGTTGAAGCTGATACGAAGGTAAACCGGCGCGACCTCCCCTCATAAACGACTTCGATCGTTTGGGTCGACGTGATAAACTTGAGATCCACTATGTTGTAACATATCAGGAGCTCCCTCCCAGAACATAGGGACAAAATTACCTAGTGCTTCTCTCAAGAAGAGAGGTAGCCAGTCCTTTTCTTGGGAGGTGCCTTCGGACTTGCCTTTGAATCCTTGAGACGTCTCTTTCAAGCGAACAGATTGAGCTTCTTGCACGTTTCGTAGTGCGGGTAGTCCGAACGGTCCTTTTGCTGAAGTCAAGGGATGGATCTTGACTTGTTGTCCGGCTTTAAGCCGTGCAGTGAGGAGGAGAGATGGTGAAATCGATATCGCTGAGCGTCAAAGTGATCGTGAGTTTTTTACGACCTTGCAGCACTAAGGAAGGCTTACCATCTTGAGCTTGCTCTAGGGAAGGCCAAACAATTCCGACAGCGAAAACCTGGACATAGGTCAGATCATTGTATACCACACGCGGTACTACCCACTTTGAAATCTTCTGTGCCCGATACAGCAACCACGTCGCCAGTAGTCAGTTTAGATGCTTTGAGAGTATCTGAGTTGATGAGAACGCGTCGAACAGCACGTGAAGATTCTTCATTGAACTCTGAGTGCAGACCAACTGTGAATTTTCTGGAAGAGATCGAAGACATCACTAAGCGCCTGTCAGGAGGCGCGGGCAAAGACAACCGCTACCAAGGCGAGGCAGTTTGGTTCCCCCACCAAATGCAACTCCCATTTCACCTATTTTTCACGTTCATTCTCTTAACATGCACTTCTGCTCTCGGTTTGAATGCTGCAACCGAGGAATTTAATGAAGATCTGTCCATTCGCTCTTTGCGTGATGGCAAAGTAGCCTCCAGCTTTTCATTCAGGACGTTACTCCGACACGCTACCCCAAGGGACCCTCGACACCTTTCGTCTGACGACGACAACGACATTTGTACGCAATCGATGCTCTAGGTGCTTCTTCTTGCTTACAACTAGGATTTAGCGCAGCACTACACCCTTTTCCCGCTCACGCTGGGCCAAATCCTCCGACAGTACGCTATTACAGAGCTACACCTGACTTTGAATGCTGGAAAGTGGAAATATGACTCCTGGGGAGCTCCCGAAGAACTAGGTGTTGGTACTGGAGCAGAGCTTTGGGCATGGATGGCGGACGGCGGCTCTATGAGGTATGGGCTCAAGGGAAGCTTCAGGGAGGCGCGTTCATTGACACCCTCTCAGCGTCGACGACCGCTGGCAAGGTCTTAGAAATGCCCTCGCGGGTCTCTTCTGTGCATCTCTCGGCTCTTTGGACACACTCAGGACAACTTCGCCAAAGCTCGCTTTCCCCCCAGAAGGATCTTTGCCAGACTTTGGCCTCCCCTACCAAATACGGCACGCCTCGCATGCATCAGAACACGTCTGCACAGAGAACTTGACACCATTCTTGAAACTTCTCCCATGCAAATCATCATCCGGACTGGCCTCGCTCCTGAACCCCCATCGTTTGTTCGATGCTGATTGGCATGGTATGGGAGTGCACGTTACTTGGAAACCTGAGGGAATTGAGGTTCGGTTGAGCTTCCAACTGGTCTCCGACCCTCTGAGATCAACGTTGGTACAGAGGCAAAGTTAGTGAGCCTCTTTAACTCACAGCCCTCGACTTGCTCACGCCCATTCGCCGCAGATTGGTCACTCGAATCACTGTTCGACCGCAAAATCCAGAAGTCATGCCCTGCCGTTCATCGCAGTCAAATTTCTGTCAGGCTTCCAACCAACGGAATGTACCGGATAACTCCAGAGCCCCCCCAAGTTGACGGAAATGTAGCGCTGTACGAGCTCGAGTCAGCATTGCCAGAACCGCTGAATGTAGGGATGGAATGGGCCTCGGATTTCGAGTATTGTGCGCTCTTCGCTTCACTTACACCTTCTGACAGCGGCTGATACGAAACATGTACAGCGACTAGCCTGCGGGATTCGACATTGGTCCCCATCTCCATACATCGCACTTTGCAAGGGCCCAGCCAAGATAGAGGGCGACTGCAGATTGCCCTCAAGAACAATGGTCCCAAGGACGTGAAAGTGCTGTACCTAGAGACTATGCCATGGCTCCTCCAATTCTATCTGCACACCATGTCCACTGAAATTGACGGAATTGCTCGCGGTAAGGCCCACTCTTCTATGAATTTGCATTGCTCTAACCACGTTTAGGTGGACTAATATCCAATGTTTCCTATATACCCCCGGTTCCTCATTCCCAGCCTGCGACATTTGAGTCGGTTCTTCTGGTTCCTGGGAACTCGACGGTTACATACTCCGTCGATGTTACGAAGGCATTCCTTCGATACACCGAGCACCCTCCAGACGCCCAGCGTGGATGGGACCTTCCGCCGGCAGTCTTTGTTCCGCTTTCTGAGAATGACTCTCGTCGGATTTACACCCCAGCACTTCTCGTGGACCTGGCGACACCTGATTTTAGTATGCCTTACAACGTTATCATCTTCACCTGCTCGGTCGTCGCCTTCATCTTTGGGAGTATATTCAATCTGTTGACGAGGAAGTTTGTCGTTGTACAGCTACAGGGGCAAAATTAAATTATTCGGCATGGTATCTGTAGCATTGAATCGACAGGACTGCTTCTATCCTAACGCTCGGGTCCTTTCTTAAGGGTCTCCGAAAGTCTCAATACCCTTTTCGCGACGCTCCTCTTTGATACCCTGATCGCATACCTTAATACCCTGTCTGTCTTGCGGGTATAACGGGACGGCGTCATATTCATTCTCTTTTCACTTTTACTCCGAGCTCCCTGGATACCCCTGCTATATCTTCCGCTGCGACGCTCAATACCCTAACTATCGCCTCACGGACTTTGCTCACCTTTTTATACCCACCGGTACCCTAATGTACGGTACCTCGTCTCGGTCGGCCTTACAGGCCTGAACTACCGTCCGTCAGTCCATCGGCTGGCGGTGGTTGACTAAGAGCGAGGTGAGCATTTCAGGACCATTTCATGTGGCTGAAGTTGATTGTCCTATACCCCTTATACACAGAGCCACGATAGGGATGGGAAAGGGCGCACCGACTTGGGTTTATTCATAGCTGTTTCAGCCAGGCATTCAGTACTTGTGTCATGGTCATCGTGTTCTAATTAAATTTCAATCTACGTATCATCACTGCGTCGGACGGGGGAGCAAGTTGAGAGAGAATGGAAAATGCTCGATCTCTGCCGTATACCTCAAGTTTCAAATTCTGTCGAGACATCGTACGAAATTCTGTACGGTGGTCCAGTGCTTCAGAACACAAAAACGTCACTCGGATCGCTACATTCCAACCAAAAGTGCCCATGTTCGTTAATCAATCACCATCGTTGTGTACAGATAATGTAGTACCAAATTGTAGGAAAGAAAGAAAAAAACATGCTATTGAATGAAAATTGTAACGGTCATAGTAGGAGGCGGCAAGTCCCTCTCTTGCAGTGCCGGGTGAGGTCGCACCTCGCGCGGAACGACCGCAAGCAGTGGTCGCATTGGAACGGTCGTTCATTGCGGTGGGATCGCTTATGGTCTTTAAGAAATCAACAAGTGAGTGCAGCGGCCCGTGCTTGTCAGGATTTTCCCCACGACTCACATTCGAGATTGTGCTTCTGAGTGAATCCTTGGGACTGGCAACCTGGCACGTCGCAGAAGTATTTTGGTCCCTTCTTCCTTAGGGATCTAGCGACTAAGGTGTGGGCTATGGAGCCTACGGTTCTTGGCCGTTCGACGGTGGCATTGGGTGAAGCTGAGCCAGGACCGCCGAGAGCCTCTAATGTGGAGCTTTGAATGATTGTGGGAGAGTGGGGAGCTATCACTTCTTGGCGTCCACCATCAGCTACATCCAATACAGGCGACATCGATAGAGTGGGACAGTGATGCTGAGAGCTGAAAGGCGTATAGGACTCGTGGATATATTTGCAGTGCGCATAGTCGATGGAGTCAATCGAAGGAATTGGCTGAGTTGACCCCGGTGGCGCGTAGCAAGGAGTAAAACTGCATGCCTGATTGTAGGGTTGAAAGGTGGTCTCTGAGTGATTGCCAAGGGAAGTTTGGGAGCTCCGGAATGATTGCGGATCAACGACACCACAACAGCATGGACGGGGACAAGGCGGCAGGTCTCCCTCGAAAGTAAAGGTCTGAGACGCAGAGGCTTTCATGGTGAGATTTTCTGATGCAGGGTGATGTCCGGAAAACAGAAGGTTTTCCGAGAAAGTAATTGGAGCCAAAGGAAATGAACTCGGATGGTGCAGACCATAGTACCCCTCCGAAAGCTGATCAAAAGGACTTTGTACGGGCTGGCCGTCGCCCCTATTGCTCGAGTAGTCCCTGTTGGTGGTGAGGATTGAATGAACACACGCCAAGGTGTAACTTACCAAAAATTTAAATGCATGACGCTAGATCCAATGGAGGTTTGTTAAAGAGAGCACGTACCGTCGACATCTCGAGTGTCTTAAATACCACCTAGAAAAACGCAACCAGGTCGTGATTGGAGTCGAATCGCGCGGCCAAAGCAGTCGGAGGTAGAAGGTTTCGCCATTATGAAGGCAATAAAAGGCAATAAACCGCTGCTCGAGTGCACAGCGTCCCCGACTCCCGAGATTACGTACCGTGGAGAGAATGAAAGGCGGTGAGTTCGTCTTACCGTACATACACCAGCCATTTGTTCTAGTTATTCGGAGCGGTGTGACCGGTACGGTGTTGGAACCAAGCTTCGAATCCGGCACCAACACTCCCTCCCCGATCAACAGCTCCTGACCCTTGAAGAGAGACAGAACGATAGGGCTTTTGCCAAGAATGCCTCGGTCGGTGTGGTATACCGACGCTACGTTGATAACTTCGCCATGACCGTCTTGACCCCAGTTGTATCTACCTCTGTAGAATCCAACGTCTCCAGTTATGTAGGCAGAAAGATAGCTATTCAATCGTAGTCTCGAACACCGAAGTTATGTGCGAGTCGAACATCATTGAACGGATTGTTGTATCATGATGGAGGATCTTTTGTGGGAAGCTCAGTAACGACCGAGCCTTTCCGCTGAAATCATTTTAGAAAGAGTGTGCGTAGAGCAGGGCCATAAGTGGTGATCAGACCTCAGTATTTACGACTTGGTATTTGCCAGCCGGCAGGCATACAGTACTGTATGCCTACATATCTACGTACATCGAAGTCGTCACGTAGATATCGTCAGTCTGGTTACACGAGACTAGGCATACAGTGGGGAGCCGCAAGGCGACAATAAGCCCGATACGGAGTCGGTCTGTAGGTGAGACTGACTAGAAGTACAAGAAGCCTTCAAGCAAGCTTTGGGCTAGTCTCGACTCAGTGCTCAGTATCCGGACTGACGATCGCAAGCGATGTCTGGTGGTTTGTTAGGACGGGCACAGTGGGACATTTGGGATCACCTCATCATGCCCTTCACCGGTCACCAATCTGATGGCCATGTCTGCACGGCCACTAGGTACATCAGCACTCATCGCCGAAGCAAACGACATACTGAACCCTTCATTTTGGTTGAAAAGCTCGGGTTTGGTCCTTCAATTTAAGCTTTCGGAGGTCATAAAGGCCCACCGTTGCACTGCCGCGTTTTTCCGGTACATGACTAAGTAATCTAGAAAACGCCCCACTCCCCTCACAAGACTAGGTTTAGACGGGGATTCCTATGGAGAACAGGTGCTATCTGATGTCTAGCAATCACCGGTGAACCCGTCGGAAAGTTTTGCAGGGTACGACATCTCAAGATCTCAGGTCTTCAGGAATATTCACCGATACGATAATAGGGCATATTCTTAAACCCTCTCCGAGCAGACCGAAGGGAAGAGGTCTACGTCGAGGTCTAGCGTTTTTTCAGCGAGCAACTGCGACGTCATTGACGTGGACTACATTTCCTAGTCCCTTTGGAAAGGTCCGAAATTTCGTTCCCATCTGCCTGGGAGCGTTTGCATGTCCGATTAGTGAAAACGGCAGGCATCAATGTGCGTTGATGCACTGCTTGAGATTGCAGTGGTGGTTGAGTACAAGAGCGTCCAAATCCCGACTCCAAAAATTTTCGATGTGACGGTGACGTCGATGGGGTGACTGCTGGTCACCACCACAAATGGGGATTCGGAAGGCAATCAATCAGGGTTGATCAAATGATGCGTCGATGTGGCAACTCTCCCGTTTCGCTGCTTTGACCTCCTCCTCCATCTCCTCCTTCGATTATCGACGCGATTCTTCGTGTTTTTTCCTCTGGCTCTATCCCCAAAAAGCCTCTCGATGTGAATTGAGTCTCAGCTGACCACGCTTGACCAAACACAGACCACACTGAGGCAAACAATGACCCCTTATAATCCTGTCCTCCCAGAATTCCCGTCTTTCCTCCAGGCTTAACCACCTACCTCCATCATCTCTGCCTTTGCATTTACCCTGCACTCGCTCTCAAAGATGATTTCTTGCGTAATTCGTGCTCTTACCGCCCTCAACCTCGACCTCTGTGTCTCGTCGGTCACCATGCGAGACATATTGGTCTTGGTTATCGCACTCGCTGCCGTCGCTGTCGCTGGCCTCGTCGTCGCCGGTAGCCCCTATACCCCCTATACCCCCTCCGACCTGTCTTCCCCTTCCCTTCCTTCCCCTTCCCTTCCCTCTCCCACCGACTCTACCGACACCGTTCGACCTTCAGGCCCAGTCCTCGAGGAAATCACCCCTTTCCCCGCCAACCAGGACGACACCTTGTGGCCCGCTGCCGACGAGTACAAGACCGGTCTAGGACTGACCTTCGAGGACGCAGACTCGGATATCGCTCGACGGATGAACATGGTCACCCTGCACACCATCGTCTACGACATGGACGACGACTTCTTCGACTTTGCCCCTCCTCGTGCTAGTCACTTCGAGGGTGTTGAGTTTGAGGAGGAGTTGTTGGACGAAGTTGTGGACCCGTCTCTCGGCTACTGGGACGCGATGGGCGAGTCGGAGAGGGAGTTTACCTGGAGAACTGAGTACGGAGACGATAGTTGGTTGTTTGATAGGCCCTTTTATACGGAGGTGGAGAAGAAATCGGCGTGGAGGAGGATTCGGTCGGGGTTGAAGAAAAAGGTGTTGAGGAGACGTTTCTGAAGTGCTTCTGCTTGGTCCGTCTGGCTCTCTGGCTCTACTGTCTACTAGTGCTTGGTTCTCTCTCTCTGGCTTCTGGACACTCGGCGACTCTACTGGTGCTCTCTGGCTTTGGCTCTGGGCTCTCTTGGACTACTGCGTGCTACTCTCCGGTCTCCTCTTCGCCTATCCTTCTATCATGATACCCTTTCTGTCTTTCAGATACCCTGCCTTTCCCCCCCTTCATCGCTGTCTGCCTGACGGGCCATAGACACCACTCGCCTTTGATTTTTCCTCTTTTCTTGATTTTTAGTTATTGTCTTTGGCCACGCTGATATATCCCGCCAACGAGCTTGTGCTTTCCAGCTCTTGCCACCTTTGACTGCTGCATGCTTCTCCCTTCCTCCAGTCTCTGTCTGCTAGTTCCGTTTCGATATCCCAATCTTTAGACCATTTCTGTCGTTCGCCTCTCCCAGATACCCTAATCTTCTCCGCCGTCTGCTTTACGGGCATACTGTCACCCGTGGCGGCGTTCGACTCTCTCATTCTTACTTCTCCTTCTATTCATCTTTCTCTTTCTGAGCAGCTCGGATACCTTTTTGATACCCTTCGTCGCGATGCCGCTCGATACGTTAATTCGACGCCTCATGGGCTAGAGCAACTGCGATTATGATACCCGTCGATACGCTACTTATTTGCACAGCACGTCGTCTCGACCAGTCCTGGACCACCGCCGGTTGGCCCGCCAGCTGGCGGTGGTCGCCTGAGGGCGAGGTGAGCATCCTTCGCATCAATCCACATACCTGAATTGACCGCCCTGCACCTCTTACAGTGGTAGCACTAGAGATGGGACTTGAAGGAGACTCGGATCAGTGTAGGGTATTCGTAGTTTTTGTTACTGTCCCGCGTATCAATGATTCGCGTTTCAAATCAATCAATATCTTTCACTGCAGTCGATTTTGGTTCGAGAATCATGCCTCCTGTTAGCGCCTGTGTGGCACTGGATTGAAGTCAATGAGGTCGTAGTAGTTCCCACGCATCCTTTATTTCTCTCCTCTTCCTTCTCTTCATACCAGCGAAACGATGTGGTTAGAGTCCACTTTTCGATATCCGTGACTCGATACCGACTGTACTACGTCTCCACAGCAAACACATCCTCAACGCCCAGGTCTCCATACGTGCTCCATGTTGCAAACAGTGGTTTGATTGCGCCGAGTGTCACGCAGAAACGGAAACGCACCGACTGGCGAAGACGAATGAGATGACCTTCATGTGCAAGAAGTGTAAGAAGGCTTTCAGGAAAGATATGTCGGTGTACGAGGAGAGCGACGAATATTGCCCGCATTGCGACAATCACTACGTGCGTATTACGGCTGTCCGATTACACGAGGAACATGCCTGGCTCACGTTCGTCACGCTGGACTCTAGGTCATAGAAGCGAAGACACCGCAAGCTGTTGTTGGGGTTGAGGGTGAAGATGCTCGAGTGGATGCTAGGTACGTTTCTCCTCGTGTCGTCGCTGCTTGATATCTCATCGTTCTGGTAGAATGCTCAAGGATGAACGAGTGAAGGACTCGAATAAACGATCTGTCTTCAATCCTGAAGATGAAGCCGATTTGCTCGATTTTTAGGCCATGTATAATCGCCCTGAATCGAGCCATGGCTACTGCGTACTCGCCCTTGTGAACACCAGAGTCAGACTGACCATAGAGCAAGTCTCCCTGAAGGCCCATTAACATAGCTCGTATCATACCATTCTGAGTCAGTACATTGCGACCCCTTAATACGATATGTGTCCTCCTTAGATTGCGAATGGTATTCTGCGACTCTGTGAGCATTTGTAATAGCGAGTTCCTAAACTTTGAAGCAAAAAAGAACGTCGACAAGCACGAATAAATACAGTCGGACTTTGACTCGGGCTCAAGGCATGGCGCTCGCGGCGTTGCGGACAGTTGACTTGTCACTGACCACCATCTTCTCCATCACTCAACGCTTTGAAAGTTCCTCAACGTCGACTGCAAGTCGTACGAAGCAAGGAGGCAAGCTCAATACTCGAGCTTTGCATCACGAAAGTAGGGTATTCTGTATAATTTTCTTGTACGCAACTGACCATAATAACGGTGAGCAAAGTTCAAAACTTTCTATCTTTTGAAAGCAACTGACCGTTGATTCTGCGCATAGATACTTGATGAATAAAAATCCATTCATTCCTCAGCCAACTTATACCCCTCCTCAACCTCCGCTGCCTCCAGGCCCTCCTCCACCCCAGCCGAACGGCGAATATCCGCATTGGCCGGGTTATGCAGCTGCTCCTGCACAATATACTCCACAATGGACACCTCCAGCCACGAGGCCAGGTGAACAGAATCCTTTGTTTGCCAATTACGGTTATGGCCCTCAGAACCAATGGCAACGGCAACAACACCAGCAACAACACCAGCACTATCACCCAGCACCTCCTCCAATCGCACAACCTCCTCCTCCCCCTCCACAAGCTGCCGCACCATACACGCCATTCCAGCCTGCAGTGACATATACCTATCCGCAGCCTCCGCCACAAGCCATGGCTCAACAACCATTCCCACAACCTCAGCAGCCAATGTTCGCGCCTCATCTTCCTCCGCAACCGATGCAAATGGCTCAGCATCAGCCTCGGATGGTTCAGCAGTCAACGCAACAGCAGCAACAACCGCCTGCAAAGAGGCCCCGGTACGATGGTCCGAACCTTAACCAGCAGAATCAGCACCGAGCACAACCTCATCAGGGTGGTGGTGGACCAATGTTGGGACCGGGACATGGAGGGCGAGGGGGCGGTCCGGGCTCGAATCAGGTGCCGCTTGGCAGTGGAAACAGGGGTGGACCCGGTGGGAGTCGGGGAAATCTAGCAGGGGGCGGTCGTGGTCGAGGTGGCGGCGCGATGAACAGCGGTCGCGGCGGAATGGGCGGAAGATCCGGGAGGGGTGGCAGCACTTATACTCCCAGTGGCCCGAGTATCGGAAGAGGTGGATCTACGTCGGGAATGCGCTCACATGGCTCGAGAGGTCACCTCGGTGGTGCAGGGAAAGATTTCCACAACAGAAGAGGTCCTGGAGGGTCTTTCGCTGGACAAGGATCGGGAACGTTCAGAAACAACGGTCGAAATCAAGGCCATTCGAATTCTAACAGGAACCAGAGACACGAAGGGAACACCACGTCTCTTGCTAATTTGAAAGACTCTGCCAGCTCTTCGAGCTTCGGATCCTCTTCAAAGAGAGACGAGAGACGGCGGACACTCACGGATTTCAAAATCATCGGGCTGGAATTATCTGAGCTCTCTTGGACTTGGGGTACAATACCTACAAAGTCTACTTCATCCGAGGTCGTGGTGAAGACTGAGGAAGCAGACTCCAAGACAGAGGATGCTCCGGAATCGTCTCTCAATTCCGTTTCCGTGAAAACGGAGAATATTGACGACGACTCTGCACTCACTAAGCCGAGTGCGGAGGATGGCATGGGGGACGATAATGCTAGTGTTACGACCGAGGTCGCCCACACTACGACTACGGATAATGTGAATGCGTCGTATGCATCTCTGGATTCGTCCAAGGATACATCGGGCTTTGTGCCCCATTCACGTATACGGATCTACTTCCACATGCCTGTTTCTGCGGATGACTCTCATTCTTCTTTTACTCTTGGCTCTGTCCCTAATGATTCTCGAAAGGGAAAGCGGAAGAAGTTGGATGACGATGATGGTGATTTGGAGGATGGGAGGGGTCCTCCACCTCCGCCACCGGCTGGAGATCGTTCGACCAGTGTCGCTCCTAGCGTGACAGAGACCGCGGCTAGTGAAGCCGACTGGCTAATGGCCGCTATCGTTGAAGGAGAGGAGACTCAGAAGGTTTCGATTGATACCGAGGACGATGGCGATGATGGAGAACGCCAACATGTTAGCGTGCTTGTGGAAGTTAACGACCAGGACGCCATGTCCGAAGTGGACAACGCTGAGCAGAGCGGTGAGTCTCCTGGTCTTCGTCGTGCATCGCAGTCGTTGGTGTGGAAAGAACCTCCGAATATGAAAGGAGCGTTCTCTAGGAGCACACAACTAATGTCTTGTTTCTTTTTTGTTCCTCTTTCAAGTACCTCAAGGGAATGATCCTGAGCCACATAAAGATGCAAATGTCACTACAGGTGACGGCGCTGGTTCTGCTCACGAACCTGCTCACGGTGCCGACGCACCCATGGGCAATGCTTCCTCTCACGAGTCTACCGCTGCCGCTGTTCCTTCTACATCTGAATCCGTGCAACATGGCCAAAATGGGTCTGTTGATACTACGTCTTCCTCTGTGCCATCCGTCCCTCATTTTACAATCTCTTCTTTACCCAGCGATGAAAAAATACCATCTGATCCTTCTACCAGCACTGATGTTGTTCAGGAAACACAGCCAGAAGAACTTCGCGCAGCTGAGAGTCAGGCGGTCGACGAACCCGAACCGCAACCGCAGGACCACGAAACCCAAGTCGAGACACAGTTGGCAGAAACGCAAACTCAGACTACAGAGCCCTCTTCCTCACACCTCCAGCCTCCTCACGCAAATGATATGGAGCACCTCCCCGAGCCACCGGCTTCACCCATGTCGAACACATTCGTATCTACGTCGTCGTCTTCAACCTATGGTGAAAACATGTCGCAGCACTCTTCATCGGATAAGAAGCATCCAAGGACACCTTCCGCGAATCGGATCTCTATATCTTACGCTGGCGGAGATCGGCGGCTCATAATCGACTCCGAGGTTTGCGATAGCATGAAGATTCACCGTTCTGAAGGACGCATCGAGGTCCAGATGAAGATCAAACATGACGATGAAGGCGTTGAGGGCATTTTGGTACGTTCTTTTCTATGTCACTTCTATTGTGGCGATATGCAATCTCATATGATGCGTACAGATGGAAAATAACAACACATTCACGCCCGTAGACAAATCCTCCACCGATCCCGTTCTGCCACCGTTTGCGCTCGCAACGTCGCCTACCGTCACACTTGTGGCGTATCTTGATATTGGCAAGCCTTTGTCTGAGCCCAAATGGTTGAAGACCGGAGATATCCAAGACTGGTTGCGAAGCATGCTCGGAAAGACACCGCCTTCGAGCGTGGCAGCCGGAAATGGTTGGGAAAAAAAGATCACGGTGATGGATCCCGATCCGGTGGGTCGTCGTCCAATTGTGTTCCATCCGATGTTTCACTTATCGTAATTCCTTCTACAGCCTCCGACGATTTGGACACTTCTCGACGGCTGGGCCACAAACTCTGTCGTCGGAAATGGTCCCACAGAACGACAGCGATTCGTCAAGACACATCTCTCAGAAACCGAGAATTTATTGGAAATTCTTCTCCGTCTCGTTCGAGGGGAGCGAGCTACCCCTTTCATGTCATCTTCGAACATCTCGGGCTCCTCCATATCTGGGCCTTTACTCACGGCATTGGACCAAGGGACCGCTCACGGCCCTCAGCAGACCCATGTATCTCTGGCTGTACTTGCCATCTTCCAGATGGCGCTCGAATATGCGAACAAGGCTGTGGGTACTGGTGCCAAGAAGGAAGTGGAGAACCGCGTTGGGGAGATTATTCGGTGTTTGCCTTCACATCTCATTTACAAGAGCTTGGATGGTATGTTCAAGGAGTGGAAGGCTGAGAAGAAGGGTCAAGGTCGTTGAGACTCGAGAGGACATGAGTTCATGGGATTCGAAGTTACCCCTTATCCTTACAGTTCGTGTTGCACGCTTGTAAGTTATAATGGTATGCGCGATGTACTAGAGATAGCGGCCGACCTGTAATCAGGCCGACGGTATGCTCCCTTCTTGCTCGCTTTTCTTCATCGCGCGTGGATCGAAGGACGAAGGAATGAAGCAAAGGGTTTGTCGACTATCAGTCATGTGAAGGAGGTTGGGCGTAAAAGGACTACTTATGCCCTCGGTCTACGCGCACTGTTTGAAACGATTTCAACGGAAAGCCTTGGCCGTTACTAGACTTCCTCTAAAAGTTCCTCTATCATGATATAACAATCCGTTCAATGGTGTTCAACTCACACATAACTTCGAGGCTCAAGACTGCAATTCAATAGACGCTTTTCTGCCTATAATTGGAGAGGATGGATTTCACGGAGGTGGATCCGACTGGGCCAAAATGGTCATGGCGAAGTTATCAACGTAGCGTCGGTATACCACACCGACCGAGGCGTTCTTCCTCTCTTCAACCTTGGGAACCTGTTGATCTGAAAGGGAATGTTGGTGCCGGACTCGAAGCTCGATTCTAACACCGTATCGGCTACGCGATT
Organism: Marasmius sp. AFHP31; assembly: GCA_024721195.1. NCBI lineage: Eukaryota > Fungi > Basidiomycota > Agaricomycetes > Agaricales > Marasmiaceae > Marasmius > Marasmius sp. AFHP31. The sequence goes on along the minus strand of JANHQD010001691.1, from coordinate 48,293 downwards.
CGTGACTAGGATAGATGCTTGATGCAGGTATGGTAAGACGAACTCACCGCCTTTCATTCTCTCCGCAGTACGTGGATCTCGGGGGTGCTGTGCACTCGAGCAGGGATTGATTGCCTTCATCATGGCAGAACCCAGCTTCTAGAACCAGCCACACTACGGTGAGGCTAGTTATATCAGGCGAAAATGGGCGAGGGAGGAATTACTACGTGCGTAATCATCATTAGGTGTGAATTTCTTCAAGTCGACCAATCAAATCAAGAGAAACATGAAAAGGGAACGCCTCGGTGACCACAAAAAACTTGAGGACAAAGGATTGCTACATAATACTAATGACACAAGACCTTCCCCTGGTCCCTCTGACTCAGACTGTCACTCGTGGGCCTACGCTGGCTGGCTTTGGATGCCTGGGCAGAACCTTCAGCATGAATGCTTTAGCTGTGCGATTCTGCTCCAATCCTCCAGTGTTATGGCTCATCCGCACGACCTTGTGGTATTTTTGTAGGCGGTATTTAAGACACTCAAGATGTCGACGGTGCGTGTTCTCTCAGACATTGAACCTCCCTTGATTCTGGCTTCATGTATTCCGATTTTTGGTAAGTCTTCAGCTTGGCGTGTCCCTATTCAACTCTTACCACGAACAGGGACTACTCGAGCAATAGGGGCGACGGCCAGCCCGTACAAAGTCCTTTTGATCATCGACTTTCGGAGGGACCTGTACTATCCGAGCCCGTTTCCTTTAGCTCCAATTACTTGCTCAGGGGACAGAAGGTTTTCCGGACATCACCCTGCATCAGAAAATCTCGCCACGAAAGCCTCTGTGTCTCAGACCTTTACTCTCGAGGGAGACCTGCAGCCTTGTCCCCGTCCGGGCTGTGATGGTGTCGTTGGTCCGCAATTGCCCCAGAATTCCCAAATCTCCCTCGGCAATCACTTAGAGACTGTCCTTGAGCCCTACGACCAGGCATACAGTTTTACTCCTTGCTACGCACCACCGGGGTCATCTCAGCCAATTCCTTCGATTGACTCCATCGACTATCCGCACAGCAAATATGTTCACGAGTCCTATATGCCTCTCAGTTCTCAGCATCACTGTCCCACTCTATCGGTGTCACCTGCATTGGATGTAGCTGATGGTGGACGCCAAGAAGTGATAGCTCCCCGCTCTCCCACAATCGTTCAAAGCCCCACATTAGAAACTCTCCGTGGTCCCGGCTCAGCTTCACCCAATGCCACCGTTGAGCGACCAAGAATCGTAGGCTCCATAGCCCACACCTTGGCTACTAGATCCCTAAGGAAGAAAGGGCCAAAATACTTCTGCGACGTGCCAGGTTGTCGGTCCCAAGGGTTCACTCAGAAGCACAACTTCGAATGTGAGTCATGAGGAAGATTCTTACAGGCACCACTCACTTAATTTCTCATAGACCATAAGCGATCCCACCGCAATGAACGACCGTTCCAATGCGACCACTGCTTGCGGTCGTTCCGCGCTAGGTGCGACCTCACCCGGCACCGCAAGAGAGGGATTTGCCGTCCCCTATTATGACCTTTCCAATCATCATTAGCATGTTTTTTCATTCATTCTTTCCTACAATATGTTATCACATCATCTATAGACGACGACGGTGATTAATCAACACAACATAGATAGACTTTTGGTCGGAATGTAGCGGTCCGAGTGACATTTTTGTGTGCTGAAGCGCTGAACCACCGCACAAATTTTCGTGCGCTATCTCTCGGCAGAGTTTGAAACTAAGTCTGTGCGCCCTCTCCCGTCCCTTTGGCTGCGAGCAAGGGATATAGGGCGGTTAGCTTCAGCCACATGAAGCGGTCCAAAGATGCTCACCTCGCCCTTGGTCAACCACCGCCAGCCGATAGACCAGCTGGCGGTGGTTTAAACCCTTGAGCTTTGACGCCGAGTGCAGGGTGAGCGCAAAAGCAGAGATGATGGGGGTAGGTGGTTAAGCCTGGAGGAAAGACGGGAGTTTTGGGAGACAGGATTATAAGGGGCCATTGTTTGGCTCGGTGTAGTCTGTGTTTGGTCAAGCGCGGCTAGCTGAGTCTCAATCCACATCGATAGGCTTTTTGGGGACTGAACCAGAGAAAAAACACGAAGAATCGCGTCGAGAATCGAAGGAGGAGATGGAAGAGGAGGTCAAAGCGCGAAACGGGAGAGTTGCCACATCGACGCATCATTTGATCAACCCTGATTGATTTCCTTCCCCATTTGTGGTGGTGACCAGCAGTCACTCCATCGGCGTCACCGTCACTGCTCTTGGACCTAAGAGTGACCTAAGAGTCCAAACTCCGGAGACTTTCAGAGACCCTCAAGAAAAGACCCGAGCGCTAGGATAGAAGCAGTCCTGTCGATTCAATGCTTCAGATACCATGCCAAATAATATAATTCTGCCCCTGTAGATGTACAACGACAAACTTCCTCGTCAACAGATAAAATATACTCCCAAAGATGAAGGCGACGACCGCGAGCAGGCGAAGATGATCAAGACTTCTCCCACTTCCCGAATGTTGCCGGTGAGGCTAGCCTGTTGTCAGCGGCTCGATTGCTAGACGTCAGAACTAGTTTCTCCACAGAAATCCCCGTCCACCAGACTACACACATCACTTGGGGATGATCGTCAGTCTGGATACTTGAGACTAGTCCAAAGCTCGCTTTTGAAGGCCTCTCGTACTCCTAGTCAGTCTCACCTACATATCGACTCTGTATCGGGCTTATTGTCGCCTTGCGGCCGCCCTCGGCCCCCACTGTAGTACGCCCGCTCGTTGGCAAATACCGAGGAAGTACCAAATTGTGAATACTGGCGTCTAACTACCTGTGGCGATCTTGCGGTTCTACAGACATCCTTGATACACGTCTACTACAAGAGCGATTGTGCTACACTGGTGATTGCGAATGACAGTTAAAAGTACATATGATACCGAAAGCATGACAACGAGAGCACGAAGAACAAACTTAGGCCTACAGGAGCTTCTCTTGCTGGAGAGCTCTCTCTTGAACAATCTTCTCTATCCCGTCGAACCAAACATCCGCATTTGCGGTATTGCCACTGCCCGAAGTATCAGAGACCTTGCCGATCCCGATATAACGAGCCAAAGCAAGGACAGGAAGGCGGCGAAGGGCACGACCAGACATATTTTGGGCCTGTACGATGAACGCAAGGATGTCAACAGAAGAATTCCTCATCACGTATATTGTCAAAAGGCCTACCCTGCATTGAGTTGCAATGTTGAGGAGACGTAAAGCAACGAGTTTGGTTTTTTCATGAGGATCGGTTGAGGATGTCGAAATTATTGATTGACCCGTCGGCGCCGTGCGTTCGTACATCAGGGCCGTTTGAAGTGGCGGGACGTTCTGAAGGAAACCATATCCGGTGAGATATCCTTGAGCTCACCCGGCCCAGGAAACTTACCACATTAGAAACTACTCCCTTGCTGATCATCTCGACCAGGCAGCTTCGGAGTATCTCGTATACGGCTTCGCGAGGAGGTAGGTCGATGTATTGGATGATGTCGGCACGATCGACGAAAGCGCTATCTGGAAGTCCGTGAGGAAGGAGAACGCGGCACGCATAGTGGCGAGGAGTCCCCACCGATGGCCTTGACAAGGTTACTTGTTGACATTATCAAGACATTTTTACGGTGTTTGAGCTTGTCGAGTTGTGTGAGTAAAGCATTCACGACCTGACAATGCACGAACGGTTAGAATCTGCAAAAGTGGCATAGGCGGAGAGTTTACGTACCCTCAAACCATCTGAAGGCTCAGTACCGGCCATCGCTCCTGCTCTTGCAGCAGTGAGAGACTCGACTTCATCTGCAAGGCGTTAACGAATGACAGCCTTCATGGTAGCTCAGTTGGAACGAACCGATCAGAACCACCAGAAAGGCCTCTTCCTCATCAGCCAATTCAGAGATGCTCGTGAACAGCCGCTGCACGAGTTTCCCAGACTCTGAAAACCATTTTGAAAACAGAGAGTGCGAGTTAATTTCAAGCAGTCTGCCATGTGAATATCTGATGGCCCGAAATCAGCAACGTGAACGAAACGAAACGGTACTGTAGGGGGGACGTACCGTTGCGAAAGCCTGATCGACAACTTCTGCGCTAACGCACGACACAACGAGGTTTTCCCTGTTCCAGGAGGCCCGTGGAGTAAAACAACCCGATTCCATGACACGAGGTTGACTGCATGCATGAGGATGTTCGTGAGCGGCAGCTACTTCGATGGGACAAAAAAACGACACTCACAATCGACGCCCGCATCGCTGAGAACCAGCGTCGCATGGATATAGTCCAACAACTTCAACTTCACATCACTCTCATAAATCAAAGACTCCCAAAGTCCCTCCCAGCTTCGATTCGGAAGCTCCCTAACACTCGCCGCCATCGTATCGTCCCCATCCTCCCCGCCACCGGAGTTATTTGAGAATTCTTCGTAGGAGTCACCGTCTGATGGCTGGTACACATGGATGTGCAGAACCATCTCGTCTAATGGAAGAGATTGCATCTGGCATGGCGATTCGGAAGTAGTGATTTTTTCGACTGATGAGGCGAGTTCGGGGACGTCTTCCCATCCCGAGAGTGTAGCGGCTATATTGATCCTATCGAAAGACTTCAACCATGAATCGACGCGACTGCGGATAGTTTCGAATCGTGAGGTTGCACGAGGTTGCATTCGGACTTCCACTGTAGTCGTTCAGACAAATTGGTGGGTATATGCATTGAGCTCGGAAACTAAACACTGTGACTGACCATGTACAGACCATTTCTGCTGTGAGGCTACACCATTGACTTTTGCAGGATGCATCGTCACATCAGTCATGGTGGTGGTAGAGAAACAGACGCGGGGAGTGTAAACAACGCGTCAACAAAACCAGCTGATTGATCATCATGTCATCGTCGGAACTCTGAGCTTTCCCACATCCTCGGCCGCTCCTTCCTTGACATCGAACCACCATGTCCCAACCGACCGAGGCCACTGAGAACGCCCCCAACGCTGCTCAAGATGCTCTGTTAGATCCATCAACATTCGTATTCCCCAAGCCACTCGAGACGACCACGATCACAATCGAATTCTGCGATAGAGTACGCTGCCGAATCACTCTTCCATAGACCCATACAATCATTCTCATTCATATACATATACAGTGTCGCTGGTACGGTTCTATTTCACCTTCTATACCTGACCACACACACTGACACGATATGTCTAGGCTACACCGTGCAACATGGGTTCAAACAGAACTTTTTGTAACGTTTGGGCCCTCCGCGATAGGTTCTATCACTCTGGTACCCAGAATGTCGGACGAAACAGCTGGAAGATTCCGGGTATGGCTCACTATACCTGGCGAAGAGTCGCCGGTCTTGATGTGGGATAGAAAGGTAGAGGGGGGTTTCCCGGAATTGAAAGTTCTGGTGAGTTCCTTATAATCCTATAGCCTACAGCGTCAATGATATGCCAACTCGGACTGGCACTGCAGAAACAACGAATCCGTGATAAAGTCCAGCCTGGAAAGTCGCTTGGACACTCGGATCGAAAGACTTAGGCGCCGAAATGTAGAGCCTCACGAGGCCTCACGTCACATTAGAGAATGTCCAGGGTATCTATCCAAGTCAAGCCATGTATGAATAAGTGCCGTAGCAAAGCAAATATAATGTGTCTAGATATACTATGCATCTTCATAAAATACAGCGTCTACGCATCCTGCACACCCCCAACTACCAGGGAAGTCTTGACGGAAGACTAATGGCTCGCGGCCGAACGCTTGACTGAACAGTAGACGTCAGGCTGAATCCCCTTCATGGCCTCGACCAGCCCCAGGTGTACCGCTGGGTGCCAATGTCGACCAACGTAGGCCAGAAGGACTATCAAGGACTCCCATTTTGAACGGTCACTGCGGGAACAAAGTCCAGGTCAGATAAACTGAGCTACGACGCTCAAACCCATGGGAAACTCACCAGCAAGAGCAGATCTTGCTGAGGGCACCGCATCACCGCAACTGCGCACGTTTTGAGGTGAAGAAGTCCGACCCGAGCCTACGAGCTCTTTTGGCTTTGATGCTATTCCTCCTGCTCAAGTCCCGGTCCATACGTTTCCTCTGGATGTGCACCTTGGCCATTCCTACGATAGGTTGATAATGAACCTCCTTAGGCCACTTCTCCTTCGCTATGTACCTCCGAGTGCGCGTAGAAGATCCAAACGTGTTTTGGCCGCGCCAAACCCGCCGTCCAAGACGATCTTTCAAATGCTCGCGTTCCCGGCCGTGTAGATAGGCAGCGTATTCCCTGACCTGTTTGATGTCCGTGACGTCTTTCTTCAGGAGCCAAATCTGCTTGTCGAGATCGAGGAAGGTCTCCCCAACGTCAGCAATGTTGTCTTCCGTGCTTTCGTCACCAGTGCTGCGTTCCACGCCTTCGTTTGCACTCCCCACGGCGACGACCTCATCTACTTCTCCCACCTGTCCTAACCGGCTCTCCTCCGCCAACTTCCATCTGAGATGACGATAAGACTTGATACTCTGCCTCTTCCTCTTCAAAATCTGAGGAATAAGATCCCTAACCCATCTGATCAACCCAACCCGATGATTTCTCCTTCCCACCCTAAGAATCGACGCCACCATATGCCCATCGATCATCACGTCAGGCGCAGGGACCTCCCAGTAAGGTTTGTGCCGCAGCGCCTTCCACACTGCACGGTCGCATTTCCTGTCATAATGCATCGCGAGGAAGAAATAATGCCGAGAGAGGTGGACCTCGTCTGCTTTGCATAACCAGCGTAGCATTATTGAGAAGGATGTTGTGTTGGGTCTTGCGGAGGGTATGAAAGAAGGAGGGTTGCTGGGAGATGTGTCGGTGTCGATGATACCACCAAAGTCGTCGTCGTCGAATGATGATGGTGGCGAGGAGGAAGAGGGGTCGTTTGGTGAAGCAGGTAAAGGTGCGGTGAGGACCTCGAAGGCCTGCACGAGCTTGGATACGTTCTTCTTACTTCCGTATGCGTTTAATATCGTGTTGAGCGCGTCGGTGGAGAGGGGAACGAATGGGAGGGGGTCCGAATCAGTCATTGAAAGGCTAGGAGAAGCCAGGCCAACGGATTCCAGCGGTAAATGATCAGGATTGGACATGTCAATGCCATAGGCCAACGTGATCATCTCCTCGAAGCTGGCCATGTCGCCTGTATCCTTTACGATGCGGACAGATAGGTCGAAGATACCGGGTGTAAATGGGATTTTGCGTTTCCGCATATCTTTGATGAGCACGTTGAGCATTTCAAGGGCCGTGGAAGCCCGACCCTTGTGCGTGCTGACGGCTTCGGGGAGCGTGAGTCGGTGTGCTATGGCTTGGAGAACGAGGAGGTAGGTTGAGGCTGACGGATCGGTCCCTGCCGCGACCATCTCTCTGAATACACTCAGGGCACCAGTATGATGACCAACTGCTGCGAACTGCTCGAGGACGAGGTGATAGTCGGCCTTGGATGGACGTCCAACGGCACGAATATTCCCAATGATAGTTTGAAGTCGACCTTCAGCTGGATGAGGAGAGCGCTTGTTGCGAAATGCGGAAGTTCTGCGAAGATCTTGGGGAGAGGGGAGGCAGAATTTCAAGACCTGTTGGTGGTAATGACGCGGTAGTGTTGAGGCTCCCACACGGGTTAAGTCCATGTAGTGCGCCCATATTCGTTCGGGATCCTTCGAATGGAGTGTCTCCTCGAACTGGAGCGAGAAAGGATACTGCACGGGGGTCTGTAGTGAGACTGGAGGTTGACGGGAAGAAGACGGAACGGGATTTTCGAAGGTTTTTCGCGACAATGACGAGGAATCTGTGGCGGAGGCCAAGTCTACATGTTCTGCAGAAGCAGCTATAGAAGAGAAATTTCGAGCAGAATGAAGGTAAACTCGTCGAGTCGCTGCCCGTGCCAGCGAGCTCGACATTCCTCGGAGACTTTTGACGCGATGAGCAACGAGCGTGTGCCCAAAAAAGTTTTGCATCCTCACGTAAATGGTATTTATTTCTCACGTTTGTACTGGGCTGGACACACACTCAAAGCTATCTCACTGGACAGTGCACGTCCTTTGTTCGTTCAAGAAACGCGCTGATTCGAACAATATAAGAACCGTCTTCATTGATGTACTAGGATACGTCCCCCTTGATTCTTATGTCATAGCAGAGAAAGTGAATTTTGACCAAGCAATACAACAAGAGAGCTCCTGATACAGCACATATACGCACGATGTCTACGCTTCGCAGGTAGATATGAGAGCGATATTCCAACGAGAACGTGATGGTTCGTGATATTATCGAATTGCTTCTAGAGTTTCCATCGATGTTACACTGTTTCCTCGAATAACCTGTACGCGTGTAAGTCAGCACTTCATGCCAGTGAATGCAGAACACGAGCGGACGCACAATTTGGCCTATCGGATGCTTCTGTCCTGGTGAGGTCTCCTCGAGGGCGTCATCGATAACAAGGTTCAAGAAAAGGTCGTAGCCGCGTAAAGTGCCGCTAACTTTTCGTCCTCCCTGTAGATTTATAAAGAGTTTTTTATCCATAAACTGGAAATAAAATATATATGTCAAAGAAACGGTGGATTGGGTCTAATAAGAGACCGATACCTTCTTGAGCTCAGGTTGCGAAGCTTTCGACATCGTGGTTGAGTTTTGAGGAAGGCCTGCTTTGCCATATTTGGCACCCACACTCTCAACTTCCACTGCCCACCACCTGGCAGTTGTATTCCTACAAGCTCACTCTTACGACCCTTGTAACCTCAAATTCATACTAGTCAAGCATTCGAACTCGAAAGGAACTCTAAACAAGTGTGTAGTCGCACTGTTTTACATTTCTTCCCAAATTTCTAACGCAATCATCTAGGCTGACGTTGATTGTATTTACTTCGGGATAACCATACAACTCCTCTCAAAGACGTCCACAAATAGCTATGTCCGCACCTCGGACAGGGGATTGGAACAGAAATGGCGAACCAGGATCCGCATTCAGCGGCCTAGGCCGAGGAAGGAGAGGTGACTCCAGGGGCGGTCGAGGAGGAGCCAGGGGAGGTCGAGGATCAAGAGGAGGAGGTCGGGGAGGAGGCCCCCCTCGGACGACCTCAACGTCCGCATCCACAGCCAAACCTCCAGCAGAGCCCGCAGTGAAAAATGTTCCGCCTGCGGAATCGTCCAAACCTGCAGATACTTCTAAATTACCGTCTTCAACTCCCGAGAAACCTGTCAATGCTCAGAAACCCAAGCCTCCGTCCCGGAAAGGCTCAACAGCTCGCCCAATTCCAACTATCATAACGCCCACGACAAGTACAGATACTGCCACCTCTACCTCCACTGTAAAGAATTCTTCACGACCCCCGAATCGACGTAAACGATCCCAGACGAACGGCAAAGCAGGAGACAATGTTCCAAAGATTGACATTCCGCCTGCTGATGACTCTCGTCTACGCCCACAGAAAGGTCGAGGCGGAAAGCCCACTCTGCCAGTGCCTCCCCACACAGCTCCTCTACCAAAAGACACGCCACCACATCTATCCGCCAACAATCCTTTCGACATACGAAATAACATCGATGCTCTCGTTGAACGCGTGAGGGCTGTCGCAATGGACCGCCCTTCTACTCCCGGAAGTCATAGTCACATAGACTGGGCTGGAGACGACGATGACAGTCTGCCGGACCTCGACGACTGGGGCGTCAACCCAAGCAGCACTACCTCGACATCCAATCACCCCTCCAGCGTTGCTGTCCCCACTAATGACCTGATATCTCCCATCATGATAGACGGTCTCAGGTCCTTACCTGACGCCGGCAAACACTCCCCTCATTCCGCCGCTACATCAGTTTCCCCGACCCTGTCTCATAAGGATTTAGGCCCGGAGAAGCCTGAAGTCGGAAATGTGGAAGCGAGCAGAAATGCCACGCAGAAGAGTGCTCATGAGGCATTAGCTCCCAAGGCCAATAACCACCGGCCTCCGAAACACCCTCTTCACCCCTCTCTCCCTGCGAAACCCTCTTTTGCCGAAGCAGCTCCGGCGATGTCCCACTGGTCGGGCGCTGCTCCAATGCGCAGCCCCCTGCACAACAAGACTCAACCAAGAGGCCCGAAGCCAGAGGAGAAGAGCAAGGTCAACACCCACGTGTCGGAAGCCAAGTCGGACGCAAAGGAGACTATACCACCTCCGACGCACGCTAATAAGGATGCCGAGTCATCCCAGGCATCGGAAGCCCCACAACCGGCAAAAACAAACGGAGAGAAAACACATCAGGCTTCTGATGAGGTTGACGAGTTGACTGAGGGAAAGGCCGGGCTACAGGCTTCTCAGCATGCTCCGAAGTCTACGGATGACTCCGAACTAGTAGAGGGGAAGGCGGGGCTTCAAGCATCCCAGCACGCTCCAAAACCTTCTCTTGATGACCCGCCCGAATCTGGCGCTGGGCTCCATGCCTCCATTCATGCTCCAAAGGCCCTCTCCGAGTCCGCCATAACACCTCCAGCACTCGCGGATAGGTTCTCAGCTCCAGGGAACCATAGCCATGTCATGGGACACAACAGAGCCCACACCCTCGGACGACCTCACGCGCTTTCCCCACAAGGAGGACCGCCTTCGCGGTTCTCGCGTTCTGGAATGGGCACGCCTCGCAATGGCCATTTGAATCATACACGTACCCACTCTACGCCTCCAGCTGGAACCTCACCTCACGCGTATCGTGCTCCGCATGCTACACGCCCGGTGATCACAGGAGATGCCATCTCCAGACTCGCTCGAACTATAGGTGTAGCGAACATGTCGCCGTCGAGGAAATCTGTCGCTCTCGCGCCAAAGGAATGATCTGCGTCCATCTCAATTGGGTGTTTCTACTTTCAGGGTGTTATTCTCACTCACTCTACTCAATCATCGTCTCACATTAGTTGCCTTCTTCCGTGTTCCATACATTTATCATTCTGGTTCTTGATTCCCTGACTCCTCTTTCTCTTTCTTTGTTCTGGAATTTGTATATGACAATCTTCAATGTTCGATGTATACCCTTAGTTATCCCACCCCCACCCAAGTTATTCCGGCCAACCAATTTGCTCTTACCATCTAGTGCCTACTACTGCAGTTATTTATTGTCCCAATCTCTTTCGAATGGAGGAAGACTGTACCCTATACGCTCCGATACTCGAATTTTCACAATGTTCATGACCAGCTGACAGCCTCTTCTTGCTACAAAACGAAACGATGAAATACGATATGATAAAAAAGCAATTCTTCAATTATCTGAGCTAAAGTACGACAACTCTAAGCCCATCGACTTGATTGGCTTCACGCGACTTGAGAAATCCGATACAACACCCAAACTGACCAACATATTCCGTATGCGACCTTCCCACATGATGGAAACGTCCTGCGTTCGGGTTTGAAAGGTAAGAAACATTAATCACGATCTCATTTGAAGAGGTTGGACTTACGTTGCTTGTAGATGCCCGGGCTTTGACGACACCATGTATACTCTTTTTGCCTCCCTGTTCTTGTTCCCGTTCCGTTGCGCTTGAGCTCGAGGTTGGCCCCTCCAAGGACGAGTCCCGTCGTAGCCAATACTCGGCTCCCATTGTCCATTCACTGTCGTAACTGTAAACGTTGAAATCAAACCGCGATGAGAGGGAGAGGTCGTCGGAAACTCGTGCTGAATAGGCTCCGGAAAGGTGTCCGAGCATGGGATTGAACAGTCCGGTTATGGTTGTCGGAGACTGAGATGGCGGGGCTTTGGATATTGAAGCTGAGGAAAGTGCGGAGGAAGAAGGGAGAGGTATTTGGTAGGATGGGGGTGTAGCGTCGGGGATTGTTGAAAAGCGTACTCCGGTAGAAACTAGGGAGAAATCATTCGATATATGATACTCGGAGAGAATGAACGGTAGACGTACTTCCAGCACTTCGTTCTTTTGCGCTGAAATAAACCTCTGCTCCGGCACATACGCGACCTTTCAAACCTCCCTCTATCGCATCCTCTTCGTCGATTCGTTTCACCATCACCTTGGGGGACGAGGCCGCATTGGGAGTAGCATCTGTATCGTTCGAGATCTCTGTCGGCGTCGTACCTGCCAGCCTGCCGAAGTTATGTAGGACTTTGATACCCCACATACTGTCCTCTGCACTCCAGCTATATTCCGTGCACCATTTCCCCACGTCGTGTTGAAGGTATACCATGAGATTGCTCATATCCCCTCCACGACCTCGCATCTCGGGTCGCACTTTCCCAGGAGGATCCGAAATGGCTGCTACAACGGCTTGCCAGGTAGGAGATAACCTCGTCGAATACAGTGCATCCAGTCTTCCTGTCGGTATGTACAACCGACCGTACATCAAGTAGTCTTACGGTCGCGCGTCGTCAGCTGGATTTCGGAGGTTTTCATTCGGTACTCACCTCTGGTATCGACCCGTTCGCCAGCAAGCCATTCTTCCCCTTTTCCTTCAGGTCTCCGAGGTCGGTCGTATACTTTAAACCGTTCAATCATATCTTTGAACGGGACATGACCGGACGCTTTGATATCCAAATCACACGATGTGAAGATATATCCAACTGATCCATTCAATGAAGGTATAGCATTCATCGAGTACGTCGTCTTGAAGAGTGAATTCGGGGATTTGGACATCGAAAGGTGGATTCCATTGGGGACCGTAAAATCGAGTATCGCTATAAAATGGGTTCAATGTCGAGAATCGTTCCAAGTATAAGCGGGCATAAGTACCATCAGAGGAGCGAGTTAAGTTGGTGAAAAGGTTGTCTTCGTTCCAGCCTGTAGCTTTGTAGTACGTGCGCAGGACATATGAGGCAAATGGGTGCATGGCATAGTCGGTAAGCGCCCGACTGCCGAAAATTCCGCCAGTTCATCGTGGGACATTCGATTTTCTCCCTAACACCCCCATCATGCATCATGCATCATGTCCAGAAGCATTCACAATGGACCGAGCTCTTCATACTTGTGCTAGGCCACGGTTCACCTTGGGAATTGCAGCCCAGTCTCCATACCTCAATCACAGAACAAATCGAACGTTGAAACCTGAAGGGAAGAAACACCTGCCAGAGACAGTTGTCAGTGCCACAGTTTTGGTGGCTGATACTGTTGGTTAGAACACCTCGATCCTTCGTAGTTTCCACCAGATACCGCTTCTGATGTATCGTTCGTCTCACCCTGTATCTGAATATGCGCTGGCGGTGCGTATATTTCTGAAGATTGGATCACACGAACGTCTGTGCTGTTAGTCCTGGAACGACTTCATACAGCCCGAGTATTCTTCTAGTATCTGTCATCCCTAATTGGGACAAGAACCTTCGCGACCTCCAACAAACCCCTTTTCCAGAGACCAATGTCCAGCCTCATGTCATCTGTTACAGAATGTCAGATGGACGCTCAGAGAGCCGATCGTGACCACGCTACGTGAGACCAGGAGCGCTGCGCGCTTCAGAAGTGGTATCTGGGCAATTAGTACGTGATGCGACGTAAATGTCATGCGATTCCCCCATTGTTGTTCGTCGCTTTACTTTCCTCTTAGGTTTTCAATCACAAGGCTGCTCACCCATTTGAAACCCCGAAGTTGGTGGGTGTGCTGCTCGACAGTCGACTCAATCTCTTTGCCTGCCCGCTTCCCTCGGGAAAGAGGAACTTGTGTGACTAGGCACGACTCGGACAACTGCCCCAATCTTTTCAAGCTCCCTCCTCAGAGTTCTGATAGCGACCCCATCGAGTTGCAAATCCATTTCCGCCCTATATCTCAATTACAAGTGAATAGTACACAGGCTGGATCGAAAATTTGTATGGGAGAGGTACTGATAACACCGTACAAGTGGGTGTCCCGGAATAGGAACATCTTTCAAACGGTTCTCATCGTATCTATGTGTATATTACCGCTGTTTCTGAACTCTGTCTCTTCGGTTCTGTCTGCGCCTCAATTCCCTGTCTCCATGCTGTGCCCTGTTAAATAATCGTTTCCTCGCGGTATGTTTGGCATGTCCGGTTCAGTTTATTGTCCTATCTTTGCTCATGGTTTTCCAGGTTTGAGGCCGAAGTCCAAGTGCTCAAGTTTCCTTCTCCACGTCCAGGCGGCTCCAGTTACATCAACTATCGATTACCCTACCCCGAAGGCTGGTGTCGTCTGGGGTCTGCCAACCACCTGGCTGGATCTCATCTAGTAGTTCAAGTGTCGAACAAGCGACGCCTCTCAGTCCACTGCCCCTACCGCCCTCGATGACATCTAGTCTTGAAAGCTTTTCCGGGTCGTGGGTATCAACACCGATAGCACTGACGCTCGGTGGCGTCTGGACAACAACCACTGCCAGAGTCGGCAAAGAGCGGGAGTGCCTAGCGACCATCGACACCCTCAAGAAAGTCGCCATACGGTATATTTAATACTGCGTACGACTTGCTATCGGCTCCGCTCTGCTAGCGGCGGAGCTGTCTACTGCTGGGCGCTGGTAGAGCCGTGTGCCGCGGGGAAGGTGCGCTTCCAGGTTCTCAGTGGTTGGACGATAGACGCGAGGTGCAGGCGGCGAGCGTGCGGATTGTCGCTTGCTTTTTTTCCAGCTTTCGCGTGCCCAACGTCCCACCCTCAATCTCTGCGCGGAACCGCGGGAGGGGGTGCGATAGTAGTCAGTGGCCCAAACTGAAAAGAGCTATATGTCCGACAACCAAACAATTCTGAAACAATCTTGAAAGCCGAGAAACGTTCATGCTGTGAACTCGATCGGCGGATTCAGCTTGGATTCAGCGCTTTTTTGCAGCGACTTCGTTTGGCAAGTGCCGATGATAAGTGGGGTCGGTCCTCCAGCTTCATCTCCTGATTTAGAGTCTTACAATCCAACCTGATACTCACAGTGCTAATTTCATTTTTGGCGAAATCTCCAATGTAACCAAGCGGGAATACGTTGAAGTTCGGACGCCCGAGACGATCGACTTTTCTATTGCGGGGTGATTAGCGATGCGAATTAGCTCCCAGGAAATTCAGTCAATATGACGCTGTGTCCTGGTCCACTCAAGACACGATCTCTTAGGGACTTCTTCTGACCGGAGGAGAAACGGCAGTAATGTCTTGGTCGTTCCTTGATGAGGAAGCTCGGTGAGACACGAAGTTATCTTATTTACTGGCGAGCGATGACGGCAACTTATAGTTATATCGCTTTAGATACAGTCCTCCTGGATCACTTCGAGTATGGTCTTCCAGGAGGACCCTCATTGGCCTGAATGGAACATTCTGCAAGTCAGGACCTTTCGAGTTGTCAGACAGCTAGTTACGAACCTCGCCCTGCGACGGGCCACTGTCGCCGATACCCAGGCTTTGACACTTTCGCCACGACGAAGTGGGGGAGAGTATTAACTACCAACAGCAGACTACATAACTCTGGCACCCGATATGAGTCTCCGACCTGACCTTACAGCATGC
This sequence comes from Marasmius sp. AFHP31, assembly GCA_024721195.1. Lineage (NCBI taxonomy): Eukaryota > Fungi > Basidiomycota > Agaricomycetes > Agaricales > Marasmiaceae > Marasmius > Marasmius sp. AFHP31. The sequence continues at coordinate 32,867 of JANHQD010001691.1, read as the reverse complement.
TCTTGGACTCCATAAAAAAGACGACGCGAACTCTCATCGTAAAGCAGTGTTTTTCTTCTCTCTACTGTCTCATGGGATCGAAATTCGGAGACTTCGGAGACAACCAGTAAGTCCCTTCCCAATGGGCGATGGCAAGATCTCACCTTCGGTATTTTACGTGTACCCCGTCTACCCATCTAGGTGCCAAGAGCATGGGTGCTACGACCTCACCTCGCTTCTGCCCCGCCTTCCTCGTATGCCATCGGGGTGCGCGGAAGACCCAGTGTAAGCTATTCCGCCAGTGATAGTACCACTGTGATTATGTCTGACCGCTCTCTTGCAGTACATTTTGTCATCTACGAGAAGATGCACAGAGGATGCTTCATGCGCCAGCCTTCGACGGCATCTCAGCGTCAGTGCCTTTACATCGGCCAGCTCATGTCATGGGTAAACAACAAGTCCCGTTCACCCCAAGCGTCACAGTCGAGCCTGATTTCGGAAATTCCATCGGTGGTAATGCGACCTTTCTTCAAGCACAATGGTTCGAAGGTCACGACACCCCTGTCAACAACAGGTCAGGATTCATTCCGAAGTTCATTTCGAGGCCGCAGTACTAACTTTACGCAACCTCCCTCCCGTAGTATATTCGATGCACCTACAAGTGCAAGCTCTGGTAGCCAGTACGGTTTGACATTCACGCACTCTTCATCTCAAACCCTGCTGCCTACCGTCGCCAACGACTTTGACAACGTCTATGCAAGAGCTTCATTTCCGCGCGGCGGCCAGACGGTCGCTGATTATCCCCCATTGGAGTTATGCTCCCACGCCACTCTGTCTACTGGGAATACCAGTAGCTGCCATCAAGTTGTGGGATCTCCTGCAGTAACGCAGGCGTCGATGGCCCGTCGTGGCACCAGAGCACGCCGAGCTCCGCTCTACTTCTGCGAGGTCCCGGGATGTACGTCCCAGGGCTTCACTACGAAATATAACTTGCGATGTATGTCTGCCATATTCCGGGTAGCCACTCATTCACTCACAGTTGACTGTAGATCACGCTCGCGTACACACGGGGGAGAGACCTTTCGTATGCGGACGATGTGGGAGTGCCTTTTACTCAAGTAGTGACCTCCAACGACACCGACACCCAGGTCGAAAGCGACCCTGCCAACCTCTCGGGTCATAGATGACCGAGTCTTGCTTCAAAGTCCGCAGGCTCACGGGAGGAGCTACAGCCATCTCAAACTCCGTGTATCATTACAGCGACAGCGCTCGCTCCTCACGCCAATCAGATACGACAAACCTTGGATAGGACACAAATGGACATTTTATATACGATTCGGTGTTGTTTTTCGACGTAGTTTCGAGTCTGGGTGTTCAAGTTATTCAGACCCCAAACGTGTCTTCGCTGAAGGTCAGACGCTGAGCATTAAGAATATGTATGGCTAGCCCTTACTATCAAACTGGGGGTGGAATGTATCACCTCGCACACCAGGAAATATTTCAACTTCGAGAAGATTATCGAACGTCGATAAAATCGGTAATAAAGCCCTGATGCTCGAGGCCTGTGCTGTGTGTCGGTGTCGGTTTGATATACCCTTGGGAGGCTGTCGCTGAAGATATGAGGTCGCATCGCAGCCAGTCCTCGGTGCTGATGAGAGGCATCACCAGGCGTCGCGCGGTAACGCGTGGGTCCCTAGTACGCAACAAACAAGGGAACGATTGTTTTCCCCGTACCGGTGTCGATGAGTAATGATGAGGCACTTCTCCTGACTTCGACTTCGGGTTTTTCGTTCGAATTTGATTTGAGTGTGGAGTGTCAATTATGCGATCTCAAAATTATACCGATATAAACTACTAAGTGCTTACTCGAGTAAGGTCTACCTCCTCACCGGCCTCACCCTCACCTTAGGCCGTAACCCTAGAACCGTCGCCTCCCTCAAATCCGGATGAATACCCGCATCCTCCGAAGCATCACCCAGCTCAACCTCGACACTCGACCCAACCTCCAGGTGCTTCGGTGCGTCCACTAAGATAGCCTTCAAGCCCAACGAATGGATCTCCCCCTCCACATGGTACATCTTCGTCGCCTGATTGATCGTGGGATACGAGTACGTATGCAGCGTCAGCGGTCCCATCCTGTGCCCCTTCGCCCTGCGACTCTCGAGGAACCGTTTGAGGAACAATACATGGTAATACGCCTGATGCACACCCGCGACTCGCGTTAACAGTCGGGTTTTGGTAGCCACTTGAACGGCGAAATCTTCCATCCACTCCCTGCTGAACCCAGCTTGGTTCAATAACGCAGCTTGGATTTGCCAATGCCCAACCAAGTCCGCACGCCTCCGAAGTGGACTTGTGACACGAACGTATCCCTCCCCTTCTTTAACGCCCAAACCGTAATGGCCTTTGGGATCGACTGAGTACCCACCAGCGGAATCGAACGCTAGAGCTCGGAAGGAATTAGCGTAATCGACGTACCCGTTCGGTGTTCGACTAGCCAACAACTCTTCGTACGCTTTGCGTCCTTCCGGTGTAGGTAGTACTACAGGTGGGTGTGCGAATCGTCGCAGGATGGGAACATCTCGGTCGCGACAGAACAACGACGCGACACGAGACGCGAGTTTCATCGTCTCCGCTACGACGTTGTGTGCACCCACATCGACAAGGTGCGAGCGAGAAACGCGGTATGACATCCTAGGGAAGCCCGTGAACAGCGTTGGTCGGAGGGTGTACGAATCCGGTGAGACTATCCCTGGCTTACTCTCATCGGGCCACTCGATGTTCAATAACTCTGCCTTTGCAGTCGTATGGTTGAATACTCCATCTTGGAACCTCTTTTTCACAGCCGAGTCTGCGACCTTCTTCAACCATCCAAGTCGTTCCCGGTCTTGTTGCGTGAGTTGTGGAATGACGTCCACTCCCGCCTTGATGTTACAACCAAACGGATACTGATATTGTGGCTCCGGCCACGCCATCGTCCGATTTACCCCTTCATACGAACTGAAGATCTTGTTCCTCACAAGCCCAGGTCGAACCATATAATCCAAAATATCCCCAGCTCTCGACCCTAAGCTCACTTTCGCGCTGAACGTCAACACATTCTGCTTTCCATGTGCATGCAACGACAACGAGTTGCAAGGGTCCCCATCGTTGTGCGTCAACCCCCTCGGCAACATGGGGTAATTCCGATAATAGAGGTATAGCGAGTCGTGTAATTTCCCGTCGTCCCTTGCCAATATGTGTGTGTGGGGAAGGATTGAGGTTGGGTTGGCAATGTGAATGTGTACCCAGAATGTATCGCGCTCCGATGAATTGGGAACACGTTCAATGGAAATCCCATCGTCCAGCTCTTTCGCACCGGGGTCATCGAGAACGTAGACTGGCATATCGCCAAAGTCGTGTCGGAGACTTGAGAGTGGGTCGCTTGGGTAGAAATCCTCGGGTCCTAACGACACGTTGCTATCGTTCTTCGTCTTCATAGCTTTCATCCTCTCGAACGACTCCCTAACAATCCCCTCCCTCCCTTTACCACCGTCACCCTCGACTCGGTCTTGTCCCTCCTCCCACATCTCCGCAGCCATCGGCGTCAAATCACCCCACGGAGCAATAACCCCCAGATCCACCAGCATCTTGTGCATAACGGCATCATCGACTACTTCATCCTCAACGACCTTCTGCACGATATAATACGTTCCTATAACCGCCGGATCTGTCTGTGCGCCTATTTGGAGACGCATCTTTAGGAGGAGGAATCGGATGATGGTTTTGTCGGTGGGGGTCCATGTCCACCAGGCTTTGGATGCGGCGGGTGGTCCGGATTTCTTCAGTTTGGCGGTGTATTCCCGAATCTTTCTAGCTTTTTCAACGAAGGACTTGATAGGCCCATCCGGCTGCTTTGTCCACGCCGTAACGGTCTTGATAAGTTCCACCCTCTCATACGGCTGCACAGTAAACTTCTGGGAAAGCTGATAATCATAACTTGCTCCAAAGTACAACGGATTGCCCATCACAAGTCTATGTGCGGCGTACACCTCCACCATAGTCGGTTTCTTGAAGAGCAGCCGGGCGACTTCCGCTGCCGTTACGGTAGAGGCCTTCTTTGGGTTGGGGGATTTCAGACGGGAGTAGAGGGCTTCGGGAGTTAGGGAGATACGTTGTGAGGCAGCTTGGACTGTAGTGTCGACTCCGCGGAGCCGTTTGAGTGCTTCCACGCGTGCGGCATGGTGAGTCGGAGATTGGGGAAGTATAGACGAGCCACAGCGGGTGATGAGGTCGGGAGTGACTAACTGGGGAACGTCGAACGTGATGTCGTCTTTAGAATGAGCCCAGACGGCGCCGGAGGTGGTGAGGGTGAGATATTCGATTGTGCGAGCGGTGAACTGGGTGCCAAGGATTAGGCCAGTGAGGTGGGTGTTGGGCCTACAAATAATGCCGCGTGATTGTTAGAGCTCGTTGGGGTAAAAGTTATGATGTACTCACTTGCGTATTTCTACAAACGTCCCGGGCGCAAATATCTTTGTAGGAACTTCGTTTCTGTCGAGAGAAACGACACTATCCATTCCCTCCTCGCGTTCTCTGACGAAAGCAGCTTTTTCAAGTGTGAAGTCGCCCCCCATGCGGAGTGCTTCTGTAGCAATCTTGTCGGCGGTATTCCTGTCTTTGGAAGCATCATTAATCATCTGCCTGAGGGTACTTGTACCAGATTTTTTGTCCTCTCTGAGGAGCTTGCGAGGCTCCTTTTGAGCACCATTGTGATAGTGTCGTAGGTTTCGACAGGTGAGGGTGCGAGAAAGAGAGCGTGTTCCTGTTCCGCGGCCATACATGGACGCACGGCGCAGAGGATGGAAATTTTGAGATTATGTAATTTATAGCACGTTCAACCCCCCCCTCCGGGCTCACGCTATTCTAAATTCTCGTGTCTTGTTCTTAACTTCAACAGTTCGTTCATATCTACATCGAACCCGACTCTTTCATACAGATTTTGGCTTGAAATACGAAAGTACGACTAATACCCAACAACACGAGACTCAGCTCTAGTAATACCTCACTACACCGTCAACGATGCAAATCGGGCCAAAAGGTCTCTCGACATCAGCCTCCATCTCAAGAGAACACGCTTCACAAATCAAGGATAGCAACACCTCTCCCAAGGAGATCAACTCGTCAACGAGACTAAAGAACCAACGCTCGAAACCTCAAGTGACTTCCACACCGATGGCCATCAACATTGCAACAATAAATCGAATTCTATCCACCATACTCAAAGAAAACCATCCGGGCTCGCGTTGCTGAGGTGTTCTAATCGTCCTACCATCGTGTATGATACTCTGAGCACTGAGCCCCCTTCCTAGCTACGGGACCCTACAACCGACTTCAAGCTCCTCGTTCATCGACGACACCATTGTGATCACACTCCCATAATCCGAAATGTCATTTCCAAGCATCCAACGGTCCTTCTCGTAACCCCAACCGGACATGGCAAGACCACGATACTATCCATGATCCGCTATCTCTACGTCTTGCACAAGGACGAGTTCCATGATATTTTCCAGCATACCCCAGTTAAGCGTTGTATCTCCCAGGAGAAAAGGGAGATCACTCATCGGGGCGAGTGTTTTATCATGATGTTCCCGATCCCGACTTCGACTTTGACAAGGCGGTCCACAAGCAACTGAAGCAGTTTCTCGATATCCAGCAGACTTTTTTGGCTCAGCCAACCTCATCGACGAATCTGCCGTAAGAGTAATCTCAAGAATCTTGGTGGGTAGAAGCCTCGAAACTCCGTCAGGTTGATTCAACATTGACCAATGTACATGTCATCAAGGGTAAGTCATTTCGACTTGGGCGGCGTCTGGTTGTCTGTATTGACGAATTCGATGCCTCTCCCAGCAAGATCTGGTACGCCTCGCTCGAAAAATTCCCTCAGGACAAACGCATCGAATTGCGCGGTTTCAGCAAAGACGACGTTCAAAGCATTGCCGACCGGTTGGAGAAGGATTTCCACACACGGTTGGGTTTGGGCGAGCAAGCGAAGGAATGCTTGGACTAGGACGACGAGGAGTATGAGTGGCCATACGTTGGTGAGAGATACAGGCTCTCACGCACGATGGTACTTCGTTATTTCCACGACAGACTGGGGGAGGTTGCCCGATGTGTCAAAGGGAAAGTTGCTGGCAAATGTCCTAGGTGCTAGACGCAGGCTAAGTCGTTACACGGTGACGCGAATAGACGGTAATCACATAGCAGTTTATGTGAAATGAGAGAGTTGTCTATTATCGTGAGATACTGATATGTGGGGATATAAACGGGAAATTAAACAAATCATGAATGACTTCTCCCGCTGCCTCTCTTTCTGTGGGCCCCTCTCCGTGGCTTGTATCACTAGCTCTGTGTATAGTAAGTATAGAGACATCAGCCACATGTAAAGTTGCGGGCTAAGAATGCTCACCTCGCTCTCAGGCAGCCACCGCCAGCTGTGCAAATGGACCAACTGGCGGTGGCTTAGGGTCGAGAGTATTGTCAGATACCGGAGATGGTTTGCCATATATAATGGGATGTGAAGGACCGTGGTATTGGGTATTGAGCGGTGCCACGCCGGAAGGAATCAATGAGGTATACAAGTAGCTCGGAGGGAGAAGTCAACTAAGACTCGATAAGAAGATGAGTCACAAGCCGTCTATGCCCGTCAGGCAGATGCCAAGGAGTAATATGATTAGGGTATCAGTCGCAAAAGGGGTATCTGAGCATAGCTCGTGGGGTATATAGGGAAGGGTATCGAGTGGCGTGGTCAAGGAGATCAAAAAGAAAAAGCAACGCGGGAGTCATTTGGTGTCTACGGCCCGTGAGGCAGATAACGATGGACAGAAAAAAAATCAGGGTATCTGAGAAACGAAAAGGACGGATTAGGGTATCGTAACAATAATAGCCATAGAGCAGAAACCAGGGCAACACGCAGAGTCCAAGAGCCAGAGTCAGAGCCAGAGAGCACCAGTAGAGTTGCCGAGTATCCAGACGCCAGAGAGAGAGAGAACCAAGCACTAGTAGACAGTAGAGCCAGAGAGCCAGGCAGACCAAGCGAAAGCAGTTCAGAAACGTCTCCTCAACACCTTCTTCTTCAACCCCGACCGAATCCTCCTCCACGCCGATTTCTTCTCCACCTCCGTATAAAGGGGCCTATCGAACAACCAGCTATCGTCTCCGTACTCAGTTCTCCAGGTAAACTCCCTCTCCGACTCGCCCATCGCGTCCCAGTAGCCGAGGGACGAGTCCACAACTTCGTCCAACAACTCCTCCTCAAACTCGACACCCTCGAAATGACCAGCACGAGGAGGGGCAAAGTCGAAGAAGTCGTCGTCCATGTCGTAGACGATGGTGTGCAGGGCGACCATGTTCATCCGTCGAGCGATATCCGAGTCTGCGTCCTCGAAGGTCAGTCCGAGACCGGTCTTGTACTCGTCTGCGGCTGGCCACAAGGTGTCGTCCTGGTTGGCGGGGAAAGGGGTCAATTCCTCAAGGACTGGGCCTGAAGGTCGAACGATGTCGGTAGAGTGGGTGGGGGATGGAAGGAAAGGGGAAGAGGGGGAAGGGAAAGGAAAGGAAGGGAGGTCGGAGGGGGTATAGGGGGTATAGGGGCTACCGGCGACGACGAAGCCAGCGACAGCGACGGCAGCGAGTGCGATGACCAAGACCAATATGTCTCGGTTGGTGACCGACGAGACACAGAGGTCGAGGTTGAGGGCGGTAAGAGCACGAATTACGCAAGAAATCATCTTTGAGAGCGAGTGCAGGGTGAATGCAAAGGCAGAGATGATGGGGGTAGGTGGTTAAGCCTGGAGGAAAGACCGGAGTTCTGGGAGGATAGGATTATAAGGGGCCATTATTTGGCTCGGTGTGGTCTGTGTTTGGTCAAGCGTGGCTGGCTGAGTCTGAATTCGCATAGAGAGCCTTTGTGTGGACCGAACCAGAGAGAAAACTTGAAAAATCGCGAATCGAAGGAGGAGATGGAGGAGGAGGTCAAAGCAACGAAACGGAAGAGTTGCCACATCGATGCATTAATTTGATCAACCCTGACTGATTTTCCTTCCCCATTTGTGGTAGTGACCCGCAGTCACCCTCAGTCACTCATCATCGGAGTCACTCGAATCCATAAAAGTTGACCATTTCGAAGGTACTTTTTGGCCTGCTCAGACACGAGCTTAACTGCACGATAGAAACAGACTCGATTCGGTGCTATAGATACGATGCCAGATAGTTTGATCCTGCCCGCGTAGCTGTACAACGACAAAGCTCGTCAACAGATTGAAGATGAAGGCGCCGACCGGACAGATGGGACACCCGACTACAGTTATAAAGCGTCCTTCATGCAAGGCGTTCTCGTTTCCAAACGTGGTGCGCTATTGGTGAGCCAGAGTCTGAGGTGCCTTCGTACTTTGAAATAGCTCGAAACCTCCACGAAGCGTCGATTAGGTTGAAAACAACGGGTTCGACGCTCAAGAAGCGCATGATCACATCGCACAGAAGCAGTCGTAAGGCGAAAAGCATTTCTCGATTACTGGAAATCGTTATCCGGATGGACCATTGGCTAGGCCAGTTTCGACTTCGTTGAGCATCAGACGAAGTAATTCGTTAACTTGAGCGTGAAGTGATTCTGCCAAAGGTCGAGCGAGAAAACCACAGAATGAGTATGTCGTCCTTCCAAGGGCGAAGGGATCGAGGTAGACTGACTGGTACGTTTAACAGCCTTCACGTATTCTTCGTTTGCCTCCTGCATCTCTTTTTCGAGTGCTTGTAGCCTTTGAGCCTGTAGAAAACATCAGAGATCTGAGCACAGAACCAGCACAGATAACGCTGGATATAATCAGGACACACCTGGACTTCCTCCTGCTCCGGTTCAGGCAGCGAATTTATGAGAAACTCCACCTGCTTCGCTTTCACAATTAAGTCCGCAACAAGCTCCTGTTTATTCGCTGTAGAACAGATTGAACGCCGATATCAGTCTGACTGAAAGAGAAGTTAATACTAGGGGAAAACGCACCTTCAAAAGTCTCCGGCGTATCGTACTTCTCTGGATTCCGCTGCTTCGTGATGGGTATATCCGGTGATACTTGTACGAAATTCGACCGCGATGTAAGATATTGAATGCTGCTAGCCATGATCCGCAGGAGCTTTTTGGAAAATGAATAAACGAAATCGAGGTTTCGAGATGATGCGGACAAGAACGCACCTGCTGTATTTCGTCTTGAAGCTGAGTTATGCGGTCCATGTTGGACGTTTCCTCTAGCATTTCGTGCTAACAGTGCACGTTACGCGGGTGCCTTTGGTGCTCCCCGGTCAACGGTGGGCAGATAAGGTGGGGCGAACAAGGTGAGAGTTAGAACCAAGAGACTGTGTGGATATAAGCGCCCAACTACAGCGAGCTTCAAATGACCGACTTGAAACTTCATACTCGTTCCCCCCGCATCATTGAGTATTCGTACAAGATACAAGAGTCGAGATAATGTTGTACTAGAGATACATATCCTATTGGCTATGAAAACACAAATCCCGTCACAAAACCATCCCCAGTCACCCTCCGGCGTTCTGACCACCTAAATGTCTGAATTGCATCTGTCGAGCCATGCCCACATACGACAAATTTCAGCGATCGCGTTTCTGCACGGTCACCCTCCATGCGTTCATCCTCGTCCTGGGGCCCAACGGATCCTGTAAACCTATCAGTAACAGCAGTTCAAATCATCAAACAATCCGAGGACGAGAAACCTTCCGTGAACGTAGCAGTATACTGAAAGTATTTCTGAACAAGAGCCACAACTTCTTCGGGTTTTGGTGGTTGAGGCATTAATCCAAATATACGATCCTTGTCGTTCGACGGGTTCGCAACAACGGGGAGCCTCAGCTCGTCGATCCGAGAATCGAAAAGTACCAGCGCAGTATTTGTCGTGATAGATCTTCACGAACGGGGAGTGTAATCAGGCTTCGTGGATATTAACAGCCCAGTTCGGAGGACGCGTACCGTGTCAGGAAGGATATTAAGGACGCAGTGTGGGTGACTAGGTTGAGGTAAGAGGAGATTGTCCATTTGTGACTGTAGAGTTTGATCAGCACGAGCACACCCGTCTTTTCAGAGAAATCGAGACTCACGATGTTGGATTCGTCTCAACATCGCGTAAAAAATACGACGAAAGCTCGTGCAACACTATCAGAGAAGGACACGATGCCAGAACAGACTTCGAAGACGCGATATCACTGTCATTGGCCGAAGACTCCACGACGTGAAAAGTAGAGAGCAAGAATACGAGATGCGCTGGGGTAGGAGGGTAACTGTTCGTGAATCTTCAACTGGGTAGAACCGCATAGCGAGGTGAATCAACAAGACCGACAATATCTGGACCCGTGAAGAGACGGCGGTCAGATTTCCATGCCCCGATTGGGTGGTTAGCCAGTCGTCATTGTATTGTCGCAGCGCGAGATTGAGGTGTATTGACGACGTGGAAAGGAATAGTGCCGTTCCTTCCACGGACTTGTCCAACGTGGAGAGCGCGAGGTGGATAGGTGCAGAGGGATGGTATGGGCCCTTGACGAGTAAAGAACTGAACTGAGGCAATGGTGCAACGTTATTAGGAAAGAAAGAAGGCATCATGAGCGCGATGATGGTGGTCCATGAGATAGTTTGAGAACGCGCGAGGAGTCGCGAATCTTTCCAAGCATCAAGTCAAAGTTATATACCATTACTTTGCGTAGAGTATGGTGCTAGCGTAGTTACATGGCTAATGATACGATATGGAGCAAGTGTACAAACAGCAGGCATATCCAGACGATGACGAGGGAACGTGTGTACTCGAGAGCCGAGATCTGAAAGTACATATGAAAGGCGAAAGAAGTTTTGAGATCGTGGTGTTACAACAATAAAAAATAAGAATAGAAACGAAAGTGAGGGGTTAGTTTATACTCCAACCAGCTTTCCGGATCGCATCATCCACGACCTTCATCGCACCCAAAACCCGCTCTTCTTGCAGCTGTCTCCCAACAACCTGTACTCCGACAGGTAAACCGTGCATTCCCACCGAGTCGTAGACGGAATAGGCATTGTACGACGGGAGGTTTGTCGCGTAATAGGGCAATGGTGAGGAGTGAGAAGACCCATGCAATTTCAGCTTGCCGAAAGGCTGATCACCCGAGTCAGTATCGACGAGGGTGGAACTAGTGGAGATAGGGGAGGGCGGTTCAAGATGAGCTTGGGGATACAGCTCGTTGAGTGATGGTACTCGCCCGTCGCTATACCTCATGTGGACGCTCCGAGGAAGCGTCCTTTCATAGACCTTGCCCTTCGGTTGCACCTTATGGACCGGACCTTCGGGGTGTGGTGGGACCAACGCGTCCACATCACGGTCGACTGTTGTGATAGGCAAAACACCGGCGGGATAATCGAGCTGCGAAGGAGAGCAAGTTAGACGAGTACACTAGGTAGACGGAGAATCTCACCAAGTTGAACAAAAACGCATACCCTGCAGCGGCCAACCCTGCACGCTCAGGGTCACCTCGTCCGACAACCTGTTTGGTCTTCTTCGTTCGCCACCATCCCAAGAGTCTGGCAAGCCAGCCACTCTGATTCTCTCCTTTCGTAGTTGCCGGAGAGTCCTCGCCCAATGGCCACTTCTTCTCCCCCACCTCCTCCCGGAGAGCAGGGAGCGGTGCAGCCAGAGTAATCACGAAGTCTAAACCATGCTCCTTCCACACTTTCTCGTGCCAATCTCTTCGGAACCCGTTCCGGGCTGCTATCAGGCCCCGTTCCGACGTGACGGTTTGGGGTTTGACGATTGATAGAAGACCTAGTTGATCTTTGTAGAACGCATGTCCGACATGTCGCCAAGGGAACACTGAGTCGAGTATGCGGGAACTCCAGCTCCGACGCGTGTTCTCAGTCCCGTTGCTGATGTTCATGTTCTCAAAGGCGGGCAAACCAGCTCCAAATAACGCCAGGCTCTTTATGAGTAAGCTCAATAACCACCGTTTCCAGCTAGGTAGTCTTACAAGGTCCACGATGGCTTGGAGGGGTAGATTCAGGGGTTCTTCATCACTGTGCAGTTGAGATAAGATTTGGGAGCACCCATCACCGAAACCAAGTTGATAACCGATGGCGAGGAGGTCAGGTATTGAGGGAGTGTGCGGAGTGCTAAATAGAGGGAAAGATTAGAGACTGAATACCACACCCGTACAAATGACTTACACGTCGACGACCTCATGCCCCTCGTCCCGTAGAGCGTCGATGGCCATTGTCAAAGCGCGACGGCAGGCAGGGGAAGGTGGTATCAATCCATCGGTCCAAACAACTCCCCACTTGAGCTTCCTCCCAGTAACGTCTTTAAACTCTGACTCTCTCCAAGGCATCGGCAAACACGACGACTCGTATGTCCACGGCTTCATACCAATCACACCGCGCCATACGTCGATCATGTCCTCCATACGTTGCGTCAGGGGTCCACCAAGGGTCTTCAGAGCTTCCAAACCCTCCATACTGCTCTGGTTTCCTTCGCTGGGCCACCGGCCAGCGCTTCCCTTCAATCCGTAGACTCCAGTGAAATGGGCAGGTAGACGTATAGAACCTGCGACGTCGGAACCCATTTCGACGAGTGTAGCTTGGGCTGCGACTAACGCTCCTCCCCCCCCTGTGGATGCACCGACGCCGTACAGCGCATTGTGTGGATTCAGAGTGGGGCCAGAAAAGAGGGGTGACTGGGTTGATATACTGAACAGAGCTGTCGGTACGGTGGATTTGGCAAGTAAGATGCACCCTGCATCCAAAAGAAGTCGGACGAGCGGACTATGTGATTCCACAGGGTCGACAGCGTTCCGAGCAAAGCCAATTGTCGTGAAGTGTCCTTCGATGTCAATTGTGTCTACGAAGAAGGTTAAGAAACCAGGTATCGAGAAGGAGAACTGACAGACCTTTGATGGTCACAGGAACTCCTTCTAAAGGCCTCTTTGTCCCGTCTAACTCCTCGTCCCACTTCTGAAATTCCTCGTCCAATACCAGGACCTCACTAACGCAATTGAATTCCTTCTGCGCACCGACAACCTTTTTCATAAAACTCTGCCTTATCGCACTCCTCGTAATCTCTCCTCGACTACATTTGTTGACAATGTCGGCGACAGAATATGATAGAATATCTTGTTCGGCGCTAGTTACTGGTTGGAAGGTGGTGTTCGGTAACAATTGGATTTGGTGCAGACGACGACGGTGTACGAGCTCACTGGAAACATATCAGGTCCAGCAGAGAGGAGCCAGCAATACTGAGAACGCACCATATGTCGTGATATTGCTCTGTTCTCGCGGACATTCTGAGTTTTACTATCCCGTAGTTCAAGCTCTATGGTAGAGCGACGTCAAGTCCTGAGTAAATGTGGAGAGCGCGAAGCTGGCCGCAGGGGAAGGGAAAGCTAGAGAGGAGAAAAGGGTGACAGGAGTGGGCAGTGGGGAAATTCGCTCGCCCGAGCCCCAGAGACGAGTCAAATAAATACATTTTGACGGATCGCTGCAAGGTCCTCAGCGGGGCGGTCCACTAAACTGAGACATTTTAGGATCTAACCCATATTCGGAAGTGCCGCTGACTTACAAGGTCAGGCCATCAAATGTCCCTGACACTGTCGTCAGGGTCAGTCATTCGTTAGCCACAATACTGCCACATATCCTTCAGGTCCTTCTCTTCCTTGCCGCTCGTTCGTTCGCCAAAACTTCAATGTTAGCCTCTCAAGTATCACTGGTAATTCGAGAACTCTTCATCAAGGCTCGACCTCTATCACTAGAGACGCGTACCCCGGTATATCAAAGTCTGGATCCGTGCACCTCGCTCGCTCAGTTAACTATAAATGACGGAACAAAAGTACAAATCACTGTTTGACGGGTGGTGTTCACTAGTACAGGTATTTGATTGATCCAACAATATGGGTCATTCAGGTGGCCATGGGCCATATATTGTTCACGGCGCCACTCCCAAGACAATCCGCTCAAGCGAGCGAATAGGAAGAAATATGGCAACAATTGCGTTCAAATCTGATGAGACTAGTCCTGGCAGTGGTGTCTAAAAGGTATCAGTTTTCAGGACACTGCTGAGTCCACATGGAGACAAGACTAGCATGTTCATATCGCTCACGGGCGACGGGCGGCTGCTCGCAAGGTGATATGAGCTCCATGCAGCTGAATTCATTGGTGTATCTGGCTTTGAAGATATTATTATCACAGTTTCTTAGCCTCAATACTACATATTCAGAACCATGATACTCCGAACTCTCGACTTAGAGCAGTGCAACTAACGACACCCAGCCTCTGGCCTCACTTACCCCGGGCGTAGGGGCACTGTGCATCGCGAGGTTGAGACTATTGAGAGATAGCTTACTACTCAGTACTCAGCAGAGGACGGTACAAGCACCGTGTGTAGGGGTAGAACAATAGTGCTAATTAGTGCACCGAGTCGGATTGACACTGGCGGACACTAGCAGAGCCACGTTGAATGGCGCTTGCGTCCCTACCATCACCATCGTCAGCTGCACCTGGGCGCTTCCTCCCTAATCACCCAATCTAGTCACGAACAGCATCATGAGGAGCGTGGAAAGTGCCATAGCCCATTCGAAAGCTGTTTACCAGCTGTAGAGCTTTCACTTCCATAAAGTCTGATCCCCTTGGTCTATCCCTTCCTCTCATACTACCCTCACTCGACATGGGCAACACTACCCAGCTTCTGCTCTCCCTAGGCAAAACGCTCGCTCAGATCACTGCCGATTTCGCACCGGTTCCTGGTTTGTGCCCCGCCGCAGAGTTGTTGTGTGGGGTCATTTCTCTTTGCGAGAACGTGGTTGCGAATAGGTGAGTCCATGCCAAGGCCAAGCGTCGGCTATAGTTAACTCACGAGTACGATCGCCCATAGACACGAAGCTAGACAACTTGCCGAACGATGTTATCATCTTCTCGTCGCAGCGAGGGAGCAAGAGATGAAGATACCCAACAGCCTTTTACATGCTTTTCACGACATCCAAGAGTGAGTTGTGGAGTACACTGATCTATGCTGATTCCTCACGATCGCTTTGCAGTTGCCTACTAGATATTCAGACCCGAATGCACGGCTGGGCTTCTCTACCACGGGTTAAAGCCTTCATGCAACAACAAGATATTAAACGAGACATTGAAGCTGCTCATAGTCGCATTTCCGATTGCTACCTGAGCTTCCAGGTACGAATCCGACATTCGATTCTGATTGCGTGGACATGTAGCTCAACAAATCAATAGCTGGCCTCAGACATAGAAGTAAACCGCTGGAAGGACGAATTCACCGCAAACGCAAAACTGGACCACCAAGAAGTTTTGGACTACTTGTCCGATATACAAAATGCGCAAACACTCACGAATGAGACGTTACAAGGACACGGGGAGACGATCAACCAAGTGATGACTCTCATACAAGGGGTGAATCTCCACGTTTCTCGGTCTTTGATCAATCTAAATCATCTACCCTGCCCTTCTCAAGTTTCTCGGAGAGCACAAACAAAACTCGGATAGGATGCACAACGGACTTTCAAGTAACCTCTACCAAATACAATACGAATCGAGAGATTTGCTCCCCGACATGCACCTCAACCGTGGTGAAGTCATCCGAATTGGTCAATTCCCTGTCAGTGGAACTGCGGCGATGGATATATACGAAGGCCTGTACCTTCAACGAGAAAAGGTCGCGATCAAGGTCGTTCGGGCAGTTAGCTCGAATGAACAGAGCATGCGGGTGGGTCACTCGTTCCTTTCATTGTCGACGAAGGGAGCTTACATCTTCCTCTTTGTTCTTCAGAGATTCAAAAGAGAAGTGAAAATATGGGCCGAGATCTGGCAAGTCGATCGAGGAAGACATATCCTTCCTTTTTACGGTTTTTGCCAGGATGATGGACCATTCCCGTGAGTATCTCGTTGTCGTTTAATTTTCGTCCTCTCACCCGTGCGATCAGGTACATGGTCAGTCCATGGCAAGCGAACGGGAATTCGATGGAATACGTGAGAAGAATGGACCGGGCTGTAAACTATCCTCAGATGGTGATACCTCAAGCTCAAACTCTGCGACCATTCGACGGTTTCTAAAGTTTTTATCTACAGGTCACGGGCATTGCAAAAGGCTTAAGAGTACTGCACTCGATGAGGCCAGCGGTCGTACACGGTGATCTTAAAGCGGTGAGAGTACTCAGATTCGTATGACAGATATTTTTCTCATCGAAATGTCCAGGTCAATATCGTGGTAGATAGCAGAGGAAACCCCTTGATCGCGGACTTTGGCCTCTCTCAGGTGAGCTCGTGAATCCGGGCTTGGGGACGTATGAACGTCTCTTACGTGCTATGCAGGTCGTCGAGGACATTACCGGAATACCTTTCACTCAGAGCCGTGGCGTGTCCGATTCATACAGGTGGTTCGCCCCCGAGGTGTGTGTCGGCCAAGGCGCGTTATCCAAGCATTCGGATATCTACGCTTTCGCGATGACGGCGTTGGAGGTTGGTTTCCTGTGTTTAACTATGGCCAGCGATATCGTTCTAATGTCACTCTTTCCTTCTTTGCAAGCTCTTTACGCACGCACAACCGTATGCGAATATCAAGCATACGACTGAGGTGGTCATCAAGACGTCTCAGGGAATGTTCCCCCTTCAGCCGATCGACCCGCGGGTTACGGAGAGGGGACTCGGTGATGAGATGTGGCACTTGATGACCTTATGTTGGAATCGCAATCCGCCTTCGAGGCCGGATATCGAGGGTGTTCTGAGTAGGCTCGAGGCGATGTCTTAAGGTGACGGTGGCGGATCACTATCAGTGATCACTGAACTGTTGTTAGGCAATCCGTGTGTCTAGTATCTCGATTATCTGGGCATTATTCTGAATCTCAAGGAACGAAGCGTGCTTTATTGAAACCGCGGCGGGGAGTCGGTGGGTAAATTTCCAGACGTGATCGTACCTAGCTGTCATTTTGTCCGCGGCTTCGTTCTACTTGTGTCCTGCTTATCGTTGGATCTCCGAATGGTGAAAAGCCTTCTAGCCTTTGCTGTTGGCCTGAGACGATTACATACGGTTTCAAAACCCCTTCAGAACCTACCACCTCTACTGAATACCAACAGCTCGGTGGTGTCGTCTGATTTGTTCAATTGATTGATTGAAGTCTGATGTACAGGGTTCCAACGTCATCGTCCATGACACCGGAGACATTGCACCCGATCATGAATCCCTAGAATAATCACCTTAGGCACCACTTGTGACAGGTGCCGATGGCCTAATTGGGTGGGTTGTTTGTACGTGTGAAACTGGCCTAACAGGTCCGTCGAACGGTCCGATCGATGCGATGCCGTCACGCTACTGTCCCTCCTCACCACCACCGTCGACGCGGTCAATGCCCATCCCCACCACAAACCGGTCGCTCTCTTCCGAAACAATGCCCTACCCTCTTATATCACGGACCAACACTTCCCTTCACTCCGGTGGTCGATACACCGCTCTGTAGAGGTTCAACGCGAACCAAATCGTCACCACCGTCGACAGGCTCGGGCACCTTCGGGGACCTGTCGACGCCTCCAAACCACCACCGGATGTCCCTTACCGTTACCGTCGACAACAATGAACACCTTCGAGGACGTCTCAGTGGCTTTGGGTCACCGCTGGGCACCCCGACACGCTGTTAGCCTCACCACTGCCGACAGGCTCGAGCGCTCTCGACGACGTGTCAACGCCTTTGAACCACTACCGGACGCCTTTACCACCTCCTCTGACGACCCCGAGCACTCCCGAGGACGTGCCGATGCATTCGACTCATCACTGGGTACCCCTCACCACCGCCAGTGACCACCACTGTACCACCACAGTTGACGCGCTGTTAGCCTCACCACCACTGCCGACAGGCTCAAATACCCTCGAGAACGTTTGAATATCTCCAAATCGTCACCAGCTACCCCCCAGCACTGCCTTCGACGATCCTGAGCGTCTTCGAGGATGTGTCGATATGTTCGGAATATCCTTGGTCGCCCTTCGAGCGATAGTTATGATGAGATTATTTGTGTAGAACTTGTAGACTACATAACTCTATGTTCTGTACACTTTGTTATAACTCCATACATTTTCGTGAACTTTGATTTCATATAAGACTGATGGACTTCAGAACCGGGAAACCCCGAAAGCTCTTAGACTTGAGGCACACAATAGTATTCGCAATCGGAACTCAAACTAACAGACAAGTTGATGCAGTCAATAGTAAGATAGATTTCGAAAATACGCGGTGTACAATTCTACATACAACTCAGCATGTACTCTACTACAGGACTGGCGCAAGAAAATACAATACGATACATTGGACAGTGAAGTAAACATACGGGGACACCGACATCAGCTACGCTACAGGAAACTGGACACCTCAAGAAAATTGTGCAACCACAAAGACGGTGTTGCCCAGAACCTCTCGCAGATGGTTGCGGTCGCGACGACGAACACGACGACTCGTGGTCAATGACAAAGCTGTGTCAACGCCGTCAGTAAAAAAATTGTAAGGGCTCGCTTGACGAAGTAAAACACCATACTCACGATTAGCGAGGTTGACCGGATCCTCCTGCTGGTGGTTGGGCGGAGAGGGAGCGATAAAACTCGTTCATCTTGGCCTGTTGCTCCGGCGTCATTGAAGCCCAAGGAGGTAGCATCGGTGGCATATACCCACCGTGCACCGGTGGGTTCGTGTTCGCAGCTGGGGGAGGTGCCGAAGGGTTTTGGGGGTGAGGATAGGGTTGTGGCTGCAGGTAAGGAGGATATTGCCAGTACGAGGGATGGGTGAACGCCGACTGGTGTGGCTGAGGGTAGCCCGGAGGAGGATCAAATCCAGCGGCGCCGGGACTAGGGGAGTGGTGGAAGGCAGATGTTGGCGTTGGGCCCTGGGGAGGCGGCAGCTGATGGAGATGTCGCATGAACGGCGACGTCTGTGCAGCAGGGACCGATGGAGGGGCCAACAACGGTGAGGGTGGTGGTGCGGATGGTACCGGTGAAGGGCTGTGCTTGGCCTTCTTTGCTGAGGCTGGACCTTCGACCACAAGTGCTGAACGTTTCGCCGCAACGTTCAGTGGCTGGAAGTCCGCATCCTTCAAGAGGTCCATTGTGAGGTTTTGGAGAGGGGCCGGTTTTGGTTTCAATGTTGTTGTTGCCGCCGCAACAGGGACAGTAGTCTGAGGGTCCTGAGGGACAGGCTTTCGAAAGGATGATGGCCTCTCATTCTGGGGCCCGGGCGAGGGCTTGACGGTGTCTACGTGGTAAGGTTAGTATAGGAATCGCAACGTTGGCAGGGAGAACATACCTGCCGCAGTGGAGGTCACCGTTGTGTTCACAGACCTCGGTGGTTGGGCACGAGTTGGTTGGGCACGGGTCGGTTGGTCTTCTAGCATGTCGTCGCTATCCTCGATGATTTCCCGCGAGCAAATCTTGCTTCGAGAGCCTGGTGGTGTGTCAGTAGAGAGCGTGAACAATGGAAAGTCACACGATACCTTGGTTCTGCTTTCGTCGTCCCGCAATCTTTGCTCGAGGTGTCACTTCATGTTCCTCCGCGTCTGAGGAAGACACTGACAGCTCGTCAACCTCTTCGTCCTCAGCTGCCCTGTCCTTCCCTCGAGAGCGGACCACACGGGAGGCTGATGACGTCGGAGTCATATTGATGTCAACCTCCATCTCCTCGGTCTTGGTTTGAACGGTCGGCTTTGAGCCTTTGGATCGCTTTGGCGCATCTACAAGGCCCGGGATATCGTCACGATAAACCTCAGTCTTGACACCATTCTCGTCGGGAGCGGTTACAAGGATAGGGAGACGTCCATGTGCGAGGTCTGAGCGCGTGGTAAGTATCCATATCAACAAGTTACAACAGGGCCAAGGATGACTTACCGGCGTTGGTAACCTTCACGAAAGTGAGCAGAAACTCGGACCCCTGTGGTTCATTGCACGCGCTGACGATAAGTTCTTGATCCTCCTTCGACATACTTTTGATTCCCCGGCTACGTTCACTCGCTGGTAGAGTGAGAAGCGACCACGGGTATCTTGCGCCTGAAGGATATCCGGTGATCTGAATGCCATCCTGAAGGCATTGATCGGCGATGGTCGACCAGTAAAGGGTATTACCCTTCTTGCTGAACCTGCCGACGGTTTCCGCTATGGATCAAACGTTCAGAACAACGGAGAGAAGGAGCATCAGGGTGCAACTTACCTAAACGCGTCTTGACGGCCACGAGGACGTCGCCTTTGTCCTTCGACTTTGGGGTGTCCTTGGAAGCCTTGGCCGTGGCGACATTCGAAGCGGCTCCCTTGACATTGGTTGAGCTAGAACCTATGGCCACTTTGGTGGTGAACGCCTGTACGGTCTCGGCGTCTTCTATCCCTTTTCCTGTGATGGTCAAACCCCGCTCACGAGCGATTGTGGCGAGCTGAGTGTTCGTGAAGGTCGTTGCAACACCTTGGCTGTAAAGGTTACATAGTCAGCTAAAGCTTTGCAGGGTGGAGAGGAATGAACGTACGAGATGTATGCTTTGAAGAGACTGAGCAATGCCTCGTCATTGAAAAGAAACCCGGAGCTCGCAAACTAAGAAGGGGAGTCAGAGTTGTCCAGATATCACCGGCGATCAACTCACCCCCTCACTCTCACCGATCTGAATGATGTGCGAGAGGGCCTGGTCGGAGCTGATGATGCCGCCGGTCACCAAGCAGAACATGTGTATTTGATGCTTGTTTCGCAGTGACTTTGCCTAGAGAACCCGTCAGTCTGGGTTGACGAACAGATTGGACAGGCCTACTCACCAAACTGAGCAACTGATTTACAGCTGCAGTGAACGTCCGCTTTCGCGCGCCCTTCGTCTGAGCAGTCTCCACTTCGTGAACACTATGCCAGAGCGCAAGAATTGTCTTTGCCTCTTCCTCGCCATGTTCTTCCATGAAGTCCCAGTACGCCGTCTTCAATTGGTCTGTCGACACCGGTCCACCTAAGGAATGTTATCAGGTCAAATTTCAATAGAAAATAGAAAGAATGGAACGGCGAAAGGACTCACTGATATATTTGTGTTGTTTGGAGCGGGCCAATCTTGCGACCACTTCCGTCTCAAAGTTTTCTTCGTCGAGAGCAAAGGGCTGGAACTTATTCCACGTATTCACGTCGCGCTGGTTCTTGACCCCCTTGGTAATGAAGTCCAAGGTGTAGGCAAGCGTGAGGCCGGTATCGTCAGCCAGTTTTTGCGCCTTTTCCTGGAACTCGGCCGATAGGTCCTCCAGCTTCCTCATAGCGTCCTGCGAGGGCCTTCCGCCACTATTCTTCGAAACCTTTAGACTTTTCTGAGCAGGGGACATCGGACGAGCAGCTGGTTCGGTAGCGTTGACACCATCCGAGGATTCGACGGTTTCCGGAGAACGTTGAGATGTTTCTGCCGGGACCGCGGGCGAGGGTGCCAAAGGAGTGGCTACAGCGGGTTGAGGGGGAGGTAAGTACGCTGGAGGCATCGTCGGAGGCATAACTGGCGGCATAGGGGGTGGATAGTGGGAACCGGACTGGTAGGCAGGGAAATTGTAGGCATAGTGAGCACCGGCGAATGCGTGTGAGGTGGTGGGATTTTCGAATGGGCCAGGGGAGCGTGCGTGCGTCTCGGAGGCAGCATCGAGCACTGCTCTCTCTTCCGCAACACGCCTTATCGAATCACTGGCATGGGTTGTCGTTCGAATAAGACGTTTTCTTGGTGAAGCGACAGGTGTCGAGGTACCGTTCATCGCACTGCTAGACGAGAGATGTTCTGCCTCGACTCGCGATGCAACGGCGCACTCCTCCGCCGAAAAATCGGGGAGTGAGTCCCAAATGGTCCGAGTATCTGACTACGTGTTCAAGTGAGTATAGGTGCCTCGAGGAAGGTTCAGAGTTCTTACCATTGATATTGAGCCTGTAAAGCGCGTAGAACGCGTAGAATGGAGGATTTTCCGAGTGTCTGGCTGTTGGAGATGGAGGAAAAAAGATAAGGAAGGGGGGGGAAAAATATCGAAGCCTGTCGGTTTAAGTAGGGCGGAAGGGGGATCTGTTCGGTTCACCAAAGCCAAAAAAGCACTGAGTTCGTTCAAGACTGCAACGAGGCGCGAATCCAACGCATCGAAGCCTTGCGGCATTCGAAGGCTATCGAAAGGGCTTTCCGAGGGGTACATTGGTGGCAGGTGTAGACGAGATCTGGAAGTTGGTGAAGTAAGGGATGGGAGAGTCGGCGGAGCTCAGAGAGTGAGACAAGGAGGAGATGTTTTCACATTTTGAGGGCTGAGCAGGCAGGTGAGAGTCGAGATCAACATGGATGAACTGGTCAGAGCCGAAATCAACGTGGATGAGCTGGCGATATTTGTTCTCTTTGTTCTGACAAACATACGCCGGGCCGACTCTCACCGCATCATAAGCGCACACTCATAATATTAGCGCCGACAAGTGAGCAGCGCACTTTTCATATCTACGTACACATCTTTCACGATTCATATCTACATACAAGGTCTCTGCAAAATCGAGTGATTACTGAAGCATGTATAACTAACTCTCGTGCACAGTACAAGCCCAATGCTAGTCTGCCAATACATCTAAAGATTGAATGGGGACACGGGCATGGAGACGGTTGATCCAGCGCTGCACGCCCTCTTCCTGATATAACAGCTTGCCCTGCGCATGCCGAGAGTCCAATAATCCTTTTCCTTCCAGGTCCGCAACCTCCATGTCGTCGATACACTGGTTGAGGTACCGAATCCTCCTCGTCAACCGCTGTGTTTCCTTCCATTCCTTTCCGACAGCTCCGTATTCATTCAAGACGGCATTCCCTATGTTGGCGACACTATTGAGCATACTTCCGAAGAGTTTGAAGGGCAATTCGATAGGAGAGTTCGAGGGTCGAGGGTCGCATGATGACCAGGCGAGGAATTCGTGGTACAACCGCTCGAAGTATGGTTGCGTTGCCGATGGTTTTATTTCTGCATTGATTGCTTGTTCGAGTTCGCGAAGTCTCTCGATGGATTTCCTGTCGAGAGTGTGTTAGCCTGAACTGATGTGGAATGATACATGTTGTAGGTTGCGATCTCGTAGCCACAACACCCTAGCCACTTCGTGGGAGTTACCATGTGATCTACGTAGCTACATTTTTCGTTCCGCCTCCTCGACACCTCAGTGCATTATCAACAACTGAGGTGTGAGTACTTATCGTCTTTCTTGTGTTTAAATCATCTCTGACCATCTCTTAGTTATCCTAATATTTACCAGGTACATACATGAATACTAAAGTGCATTATCAACAACTGAGGTTTATCCTAATATTTACCAGCTCGAGTCCCTCGTCTCCGTCCATACCGATCCATCCCAATCTCAGGTTA
Organism: Marasmius sp. AFHP31; assembly: GCA_024721195.1. NCBI lineage: Eukaryota > Fungi > Basidiomycota > Agaricomycetes > Agaricales > Marasmiaceae > Marasmius > Marasmius sp. AFHP31. The sequence continues at coordinate 9,486 of JANHQD010001691.1, read as the reverse complement.
TGGGCCCCGATAGTTCCGACGTATCCTCATCGACCCTTAAGCTCGTCCATCGCTTGCCAACGCTGCTTGAAAATGGCAGCAACTGGACGACCTACAAGTCTCGAATCGAAAATCATGCGATCTCGAAAGGATTAAGGAGGAACTTGGTGGGCACGGCTAAGCGGCCAAAGATCCAGATGGAGCAGGGAAGCGATGGGAAGTGGTATAGAGTTGGAAATGCGCTTATAGCGCTTTCAGACGAGGTTGTCGAGCAGACAGAGGATGAATGGGATGCATACTACAAGAAGGAAGCACAGGCTCGAGAATTTATCTACGAGACAGTGCCGCAGTCCATATTCATCAAGATCAGGGATCTCCCAACCGCCGCCGACGTCTGGGCGAAGATCGTCGACACCTGCGAGAACCGAGGATCCCTTATCGCATCTGATCTCCTTACCAAACTTCAGAATCTCCGATACATCGAAGGCAGCAACGTACGCACTCACCTAACGGAAATGAAGGAGCTACGGGAAAGTCTAGCCCAAGCGGCACACCCAGTAGACGACCTCATCTTCGTATCCAACATCACCCGCTCGTTTTCGTCATCACCCATCTACAAACCCGTGCTCACGGCACTCGACGCTGCAGCTCGTACGGCAAAGACGACTGTCGACCTTGAAGTCTTGATCTCCAGCCTCGAAAGCGAGTACGACCAGAACCAGATGCAGCTTGAAGAGAAGAAGGCGCAGGAGGCTCTTGTTGCCTCGTTCAACCGTTCTCGCGGCACTCGAGGGAAATCTTCAGGTACTGGCAGCAGCAGTGGAAAGGGGAAGTTGAGCGGCAGTAATGGTGGTGGTGGAAGCGGTAATCCCGACCATGGGAAGACCTGCAACAACTGTGGGAAGTTGAACCACATTGATAAGAATTGCTATGCTCCAGGGGGAGGCGCTCACCATCGAGCGCCCGATTGGTTCAAGGCGTTGCCGAAGGATAAGCAGAAGAAGACAAGAGGGGCAAATGTAGCGGAGAAAGGGGAGAAAGAAGACTCAGGAGTCGCACTTCTCGCCGCCAACTTGACCACCCTCGATCACCATGTTACCTCGGATTTCCAAAACAACCTCGAAGCTCACCCCGCTGTCCGTATTGACAAAGACAAAATCATCGACTGCGGAGCAAGCAGCCATTTCACCCCTGACCGTCATTCACTCACCGACTATGTCGAAATCCCTCACGAACCGATCACCGCAGCCAACGGTCAAACCTTTAGCGCAATCGGAAAGGGGACCATGATCACGTATTTCCCTATGGGTCCTGATATCAAACCCACCAAAGTAACCCTCAGCAACGTCTATTACTGTCCTCAGATGGTATATACCCTAATTTCACTCAGCAGCCTCGATCGAGCTGGTTGTAAAGTCACCATTCACGACGGCACTTGTGTCATCCAGCTTTCCGATGGGAAAGTTGTTGGCCGTATCCCCCGTACTCGAAACCTCTACCGCATCTCCTTTTCCAACCCCCATGATGCCCACGCATCTGAATCGAAGTCAGCAGACATCACGATGGCAAGAATCAATGCTCACCGTATCCTAGGTCACATCAACTACGACGACCTCGAGTTCATGATCAACACGGGCATGGTAACGGGCATCCGACTCGATCCTGAGTCCAAGCGAGAGTTTTGCGTGGATTGTGTTAAGGGGAAAGTCACACGTCGCCCCTTTCCAAAGGAAAGCGATGAGGAGTCATTTCAGCCGGTAATGGGGGGAAAGGTCACAGCGGACGTTTGGGGACCATCGCCAGTCAAGTCGCTAGGCGGTGCTTATTACTTTGTGGCATTCCATGACAAAGCCACTCGGGGATCTCGAGTCTACCCTATGGCCAAGAAATCGGAAGCGTTAGCGAAGTACAGGGAATACGAGTCGTGGTTGAAGACTCAATTTGGAGTGACAATCCAGATCTTCGGAGCAGATCGAGGCGGGGAGTTTATGTCGAAGGAATTTGACGACCATCTCGCTGCGCAAGGCACGATCCGGCACCTTAACACTCATGACTCACCCCAATCGAACGGCGGATCAGAACGAATCAACCGTACCGTTCTCGATATGGGACGGGCAATGCTATCGAGGGCGAAGCTACCCCGTAATCTGTGGGCAGAGGTGATCAACCATGCTTTCTGGTTGAAAGACCGATTGCGGCACCGGGGTTTAAAGACTGATAAGTCGCCTTTCGAGGTATCCACGGGGTTGAAACCTGACCTGTCAAAGGTACCGGAATGGGGGGCCAAGGCGTGGGTTAAGGACTTAGCGGCCGGGAAGTTAGATGCGAGGGCCAAGGAGGGGAGATTCGTGGGGTACGATCAAGCCTCGAAAGGCTATAGAATCTACTGGGAAGGCAAAAGGAGTGTTAGCATTGAGAGGGACGTGGTTTTCAACCCGGACAAAGCGTTTGAGCCAGGAAACATTGAGATTGAGGGGGAGACAGACATACCGGACTTTCCAGATTCCCCTGAAGGTCAAAACGTCAATCCGATTGTTTCGCCACCTCAAACGCCAAAGGTCGAGCCCAAACTCGAACCTATTCCAACACTGCCACCCAGGGAACCGGCTCTGCCACCCAGAGAGCCGACACCAACGTCGACCTCTGCTACTTCGAGGTTCTCAACTCCACCTCAATCGCCCGAGCCAGTACCCGTTCGGCCTAGTGGACGCCCAAAACGAGATGCAGCACCCGATCCAGGACCTGGAGGATGGAAGATGTTGGGCAACATGAACATCAAACCTCACCACCTCAGGCCTAAGGCAAACTTTGCCGGAGTTGTAGACGAGGATGGAGTATTGGAGTCAGGGGGAGTAGAGTTCAAAGGGGATTGGGGAGATTTAGGAGAAGAGGCTATGGCAGCCGTTGAGGACGAACCTAGCATTCATGAGGCACTCGAGGGACCCGAATCCGAATTCTGGCGGCCTGCTTTCCAAAGCGAGCTCGACCAAATCGAGAAAATGGACACCTGGGATCTCGTGGAACTACCTCTGAACGTCAACCTCGTTAGGTCCCGATACGTTCTACGTCGCAAACGAGACTCGGACGGCAATATTGCCAAGTACAAGGTCCGACTCGTAGCCAAAGGATTCACGCAGAAGTTCGGTGTCGATTACACTGATACGTTCGCCCCAACCGTACGCCCTTCGACTCTCCGAACGCTCCTGACGATTGCCGCCCATTTGAACGCTGAAATCGATCATGGAGACGTCAAGAACGCTTACCTCTACGGCACTCTACCTTCCGATGTCGATATTTACATGGAGCTACCACCTCGCTTTGAGGAATTTAAGCCCATTCCAGCTCACCTCCGTGGAAAGAGGGTTGTCGCCAAGCTGAAGAAGTCGTTGTATGGCACGAAGCAGGGGGCATTTGAATGGACTAGGGAGAAGGAGAACAAAATATGCGGGGAAATGGGATATACTAAGAGTCAGGCCGACGAAGCTGTCTACTACAAGTTCGACGACGCATCATGGAGCATCATCGCTAGTGCTACCGACGATTTCGTTTTCATCGGTAACTCCAAGCAGACAAACGCCCGCGCAAAGCACCAGATGAAGCAGTATTTTGACCTAGTCGATTTAGGACCTTTCAGCTGGTACCTCGGTATGAGTGCTACTCGTAACCGTGCTGAGCGCAAGATCTACTTGGACCAACATGCGTACATTGACCAGATCATCAATCGACTAGACTTACAGGACGCTCGCCCGGTCGACACCCCCATGGAACCTGGCGTAGATCTCAGTCTACATTCCCATTCCGTCTCATCTCAATGTCTCAGCGCCACTGAGAAAGCGTTGTACCGGGAAGCTGTCAGCTCGCTCATGTATGCCAGCATTATGACTCGCCCGGATATCACTTTCGCTGTCAACACCCTATCTCAGCACCTCGAGGATCCTCGCACTACCCATCTTATCGCCGTAAAGCGAGTATTCAGGTACCTGAAGAAGACCCGGGACCTGAAGCTCGGTCTAGGAGGAGACCGCCTGGTTGCAGCCGGTTACTCCGATGCTGATTGGGCATCCCAAACCCATCGACACTCTATCTCCGGGTTCGCATACTTCCTAGGATGTGGAGCAGTCTCTTGGAGTTCGAAGAAACAACCTATCGTTACGCTATCGAGCACGGAATCGGAATACGTTGCGCTTACGCACGCTGGAAAGGAAGCTATTTGGATCAACAAAATACTCACGGAACTTGGACCTATTCTACCGGAAATCGACAAAGGACCATTCGAGTTGTTCTGCGACAACCAGGGTGCGATTCGCTTATCGAAGGACTCTACTTTTCATGCACGTACTAAACATATTGACGTTCACTTTCATTGGATTCGCCAAACCGTTTCACTTGGATATATTCATCTTACTTATATTCCTACCGACATTATGATTGCGGACACTTTTACTAAATCACTTCCTCGTTTCAAGTTTATCGGTTTTCGTACTATGTTAGGACTAAAGTAGGCGGCTCTTTCGATCGAGGGGGAGTGTTGTAGGTTGCGATCTCGTAGCCACAACACCCTAGCCACTTCGTGGGAGTTACCATGTGATCTACGTAGCTACATTTTTCGTTCCGCCTCCTCGACACCTCAGTGCATTATCAACAACTGAGGTGTGAGTACTTATCGTCTTTCTTGTGTTTAAATCATCTCTGACCATCTCTTAGTTATCCTAATATTTACCAGGTACATACATGAATACTAAAGTGCATTATCAACAACTGAGGTTTATCCTAATATTTACCAGCTCGAGTCCCTCGTCTCCGTCCATACCGATCCATCCCAATCTCAATACATGGGCGCACTGGGGTTGAATCTCCTCCGCCGCCCTAGCCTCCCACAATGCCCTCTTCTTCTCCTCGTTCTTATCTTTTCTTGCCAGAGAATCTTGAGTTCTAGTAGGTATATATATCTTGCAACGTGCTATGAATATCACTGCGGGCAGACGTACCTGTGATCACAATATTTCTTGCGTTTCTTCGAGAGAATGGTTTCCCGATGCCTGGGCGGAGAGTTTAGTATTCCAGAAGCTATAGAGGGTCGTATAGAGTGACTCACCGGTCATAATACGCCCTGTGTTTGTTGTGGGCAGCCAGTTCTTGTTCTGCTTTGGTTTTGTGTAGTCGCCGGGCAGGCATGGAGGTGGAAGGTGATCAAGCCTAGTGCGGGTACTTATTAAGTGCTCAGAAACCCGTCCCACAGAGAGTGGTTGTTACGACCATTTCAAAAAATCTCATTTTTTTCTGGGACACGAGTGACTGTATTCGCATGCTATCGACGATGTAAACCCTACACAATATGACATTGGGTCAACAGGGAAAAAAAAAAACTTGCTCCGAGACCACCGAACTGGCTTTCGGCATTTCCCGA